>JARYHS010011408.1:129576872-129657689 GCA_031002005.1 Vandiemenella viatica | reverse complement strand
GCGACAACATCGATGTACTGTGGAGATCTCGCGCCCAAATGTTGAGCAATTCGGCGGTACGTCCACCCGGCTTCCCGCATGCCCACTATACGCCCTCACTCAAAGTCCGTCAACTGCACATACGGTTCACGTACACGCTGTTGTGGCATGCTACCAGTGTAAAGTCTGAGACGGAGCTCCGTATGCCACGGCAAACTGGCTGACACTGACTGGTGGTGCCCAACCGCTGCACAGCTAGCGCCCTTCGACGGCCAACACTGCGTTCCTGGTGTGTCCGCTGTGCCGTGCGTTTGATCATTGCTTGTACAGCCCTCTCGTAGTGTCCGGAGCAAGTATGGTGGGTCTTACACACCGGCGTCAATGTGTTCTTATTTCAATTTCCAGGAGTGTACAAGCAGAGACTAGTGATATTGTGCAATATCGCCCACAGACGGCACAATGTATTTCAGGTTGCACAATATATTTCAAACTGTTTAGATTCACTCAATAATATTGCACAACCTCTCAATCTACCTACAGACGTTCAATATTATTGTGCAACCATAAATATTGTGCAATAATATTGGACCATGTAGGGGCCGCTTTAGATCCACAAGACTAGTAATCCTGGGGGACATATAGTTACGGCTGATGGATTGCCCATTGAATGGCTTTCAGCCTTTGTGGATCAAATCTGCAACCCTTTGTACAAAATCTCCCTCCTTGTCAAAGACACTCCACATTTCTTTGAACACCTGTCTACAGTCCACACACCTCTACCTCCAGACTTTCCTGGTCTCCATTGATGTAACTTCCCTCTATACCAACATTTCCATAGTCAGGGCCTCATTGTCCTGGAACTCTACCTAGACCTACGACTGCCACTTAGCCAGCCTAGTATGTACTTCCTTTCAACCTTAGCCCATATAGTTCTCTCCAAAAATTTCTTTACCTTCAGTTCTAAAGCATATCACCAGATCCGCGAGACTGCCATGGGCACCCGCATGGCCCCTTCATATTCCAACTTATCCTTGGTGTCTGGAGGAACATTTCATGAACCACACTCTCTTTAAACTAACTGTGTGATTCAGATACATAGATTATATATTTATGATCTGGACCCACAGTGAAAACCAACTCCTTGAATTTCTCCATTCCGTTAACAGTAGCAACAATTCTATTAATTTCACCTGGATCTACTCCTGCTGGTATTCCTGATGTTTTCATTAAGCTCAGGCATGGTGCCCTTCATACATCAGTCCACACCATTTGCTACTAATTTGCAGCAATATCTGCACTTTGATAGCTGCCATCCATTCCATACCAAACGTTCTTCCCATACAGTCTTGCCATTCATGGAAGTCACATTTGTTCTGATGCTCTTTCACAGAGATGTTGATATGCTGTGTGCATTTTGTTTAGATTGGTTGTATTAGTTTGTCATACATACAGAGTGTTTTAAAATTTTTCTGTTTTATTATATGTTGCAAGTATTTTATGCGTACCTATTACATTAAAAAAATATTTGCTATAAAAGTGCAATTCTACTTTTCATTATATTACAAGCATTCAACCCACTATTCATCGCATTTTATTCACGAAATTTTCAGATGGGTCATCTAGTTATTAATTATTATTGTTATTTATACCTTCAAAAATCAATTCATCCTCCACCTAATATTCATCTTTGTACATAATAAGCTCAACTTTTGGTTTTCATTCCATGTTGATCTAACCTACATGGTGCCCAGTTCAGAAATCTCCGACTATATTTTGAATCCTCCCTCATTGCTATTAGACTGTATTATTTAATCCAGAAACAATTTTAAAATTACAACTATAAACCTACAACATCATTCATTAGAGTTTTGAACAATAATAGGCGTACTACACTAACAAATGTCATTACAGTTCTTACTTCTATTACTTTTAAATATTCATTTCACATGTTAACTGTTTATTATTACCACATGAATTCCTGCAAGCAGGAAATCACTTTCAAAATTTTCGCAGTAGTTATAAGCCTATTCAACACCATTCTAAGGTTCTGTGAAATACCTGAAAGCTATGCAGTACTACTATATCAGATCAATCTCCCTTGTTGATTTCATCTGTAATATTTTGTACGTAGTCCACTTACTGAGAATCCTTAAGTCCACACTGCTCCTTTATAAACTGCTTCTTCTTCACAAGAATTGCTCATGTGATTGGATACTAAGCTCTCCCTCAACAAGAGAATGCCATCACTAATGAAAAAAATGGTGAATTATCAGAGTATACGAGTAGCATAGAGAAAGTAGAAATTTTGAATAATATCTTTAACAAAGCTTTCACAACAGAAAATTTAGAGGAGATCCCGATATTTAACAACTGTACCGACAAACTTATGAAAGATCTCATTCTTGATGTTGATGGCATAACAAAACTGCTTACTAATGTCAAAACTAATAAGGCCCCAGACCATACGGTATTACTACTAGATTCTACTCTAGGTATGCTAAAGAAATTGCACCATATTTGATGAAATTATATACCACCTCCTTGGTTCAAGAAAACATCCGCTGAGTGGAAGACTGCCTTTGTAAGTCCAGTTTTTAAAAGTGGGAATGTTAATGATACTCAAAATCATAGATCAATCTCGATAACTTCAATATTTTGCAGGATTTTAGAACATATCATCTCTTCAAATGTCATGAAGTTTTTGGATGAAGAGGACCCTTTTAAACTCAAGCCAACATGGATTCAGAAAAGGCCGATGCAGTGAGACACAACATGCACTTTTAATTCACAACTTCTGCCTGTGTATAGATAAGCAATCCCAGGTTGACTTAGATCTATTAGATTTAAAAAAAAGCTTTGGACACTTTGCCTCACAAGATTACTTACCAATGGACAAAAATGTGACTGGGTTGCAAACTTTTTGAAGGGTAGAACACAGTGTGTAGTTCTTGATGGTGAGCGTTCATCACTGACTGAAGTGATGTCAGGGGTTCCCCAGGGAAGTGTGATAGGGCCTCTGTTGTTTCTCATATACATTAATGATTTATGCAACGCAATAAAGGAGGGGGGGGGAAGTCAATGGCCAATGAAATTATTACATATCATGAAATAAAAACTCAAGATTACTGTGCTTGGTTACAAGCTGATGTTTTAAAAATAATCACTTGGTGCAAAGAGTGGCAGCTAGAGTTAAATGCTAAAAAAATGCCAAGACATCCATATAAGTAAAATAGTGACACTATTTAGCTTTGAATATAAAAGTAATGGCACTGTCCTTAGAACTGTAGATTCCACTAAATACCTAGGTGTAACAATTGATAATAATTTGTTGTGGACTGAACATATTGAGAAGGTAATTGGGAAAGCAAATCATATACAGCAGAGTCCCGCTAATCATACCCTTGTAATCCAAGCATTTGGTTAATCCGAACATGGCAAAAAATTAGCCTAAGTATGAAAAATGGCAAAAGAATTAAAACACAATTCATGAAAATAGAGTTCATACTGTACTTAATTTTGCAGTTAACTGGTGTACATACACACAATTTTAACTTCCACAGTACACTACACACGTATTAGAAAAATTAGCAAGAAAGTTTAAATAGTGCATAACACTGAAAGAAAAACTGTCAAATTTACGATAATAGTTGCAGTGCTTACAAGTGCCCATTTTATTCCTACTTTTTAGAAGACAAAAACTCAGTCATTGTTTTTTGGCTTAATGAAGCTTATATGACGCAAAGTTGTGCCATCATCTCATAAACATTTAATTCAACAGGTATAGCAGTGGCCTGTTGCTCCTAATAGCATAGCGTGAGATCAAGGCTTCTGCTGTGTCGCAATGTGGCACCAGCTCTCCCTTGTAACATTCCGACTCATTGTCACTTCCGTCATAACAATCCACTTCTACCTGGTCTTGAGTCCAGCAGCCACTAAATCAATGTCAGTAAGGTTCTCCAAACTTGCATCATCCTCTGCCATTAGTCTACTCTTTCCTCTGTAAACCCAAAGAAAATAGCTTCATCCACTTTATCCGTACTGGGACTGTTTCAAAGTCTGCCGAATTTCAAGCGTTTTTCCCAATGCGTTGCACAGGACTGTTCAAGCTACACTCAGTTCTTCTTCCAATCGCAAATGGTTGTCTTACCAACACCCAGTTCCACCACCAGTTTAGATACATTCTCACCATTGTCTAACCGCTTCAAAGCATCCAATTTTTCTTTGAGAGTTAATGTTGTATGTTTCCATTTACTCATGATGACAATACACCACTACACCCGAATGCATACAATACAACTGTCAAGTGTACCAGCGATTGATAGCTAACATGGGGTACATGCAACAGATAATTGATGCATTAATAGCTCAACTGACAATTTTATTGCACTGCAAATAATGTGAACTGATAAGTAAGTTCTTTCATTGATAGCTACTTTCTATGCTTCTTATAGTTATGTATTGCATGCGCTCTTTGTTTTTTTGTCACCAGTCTTACAAGTATTTTAATAGCTATAAAAAAATTTTCAAGTATAATTTTCAGTACAATTTAGAAGAAGTTAGAAATCCGTATGTGGTTTCATCCTTCATAAGGATTAGAGAAATTATTTATACTCTTTAGTATGTCATAGAAACATGGTACTTTAAAAAGTTTTTTATTTTATTATTATTTATTTCATACTGTATCCAGTCGCTCACATTATCATTTTAATACATGATCTTCTACTTCTCTTGAAATTCTGAAAGTTTAGCGTTGATTATTTCTTTTAGGAGGAATTTTTATTAAAGATGTCAATACAGACATCACTATTCAGAATTTTAGTATAATGATTTCTAAATGAATGAATTAAATATGTTTCAGACCAGTAATATGTGGCAAAGTAGATGGTCGACTTTGTGGTTTAGGACCAGAGACTGATGTCATATTAAAAGAGGATATACATCGTATTGCAGTACGAAATAAAATTATTGAATATGCTGAGATTAAATTTTAATACGATGAACATTTACATACAGAGATTTCAGTATATGAGAGATTTTTATGCTGAAATGAAGCTACTGATCCAAACTCTATTAAAACTGAGAGAGGTATATTTTATTACTACCTTAACTCGTTTGTGTTGTTTGATTATCTTTTCAGATATTAGCAATTTGAGTATACATTTTACCTATTTCTTTCTTTAAGTGTAACTTAATTAGTCTTTACTCATATTTTAACATGTTAATTGCCGTTAATTTCACTAGAGATAACATTCTTTATGAGGGCGGTCCAATAAGTACCTATTCTACAAAAGAAAAAAAGAAAATTTTGGAAATGTGGTGATTTATTACTCAACATAGTCTCCTTTTAGATCGATACACTTGACCCAGCGATGCTCCAACTTCTTTAACCCGTTTGAAAAATACGTTTTCTGGAGATCTGTAAAGTAGGCCTCTGTGGCGGCGATAACCTCGTTAGTCGATTCAAATTTCTGCCCAGCGAGTGTCTTCTTCAAATTTGGAAACAAAAAAAAAAGTCGCATGGGCCCAAATCTGGAGAATATGGTGGATGGGGCAGCAGTTCGTAGCCCAATTCGACCAATTTGGCCGTGGCGGAGGTGTGAGCCGATCCATTGTCATGGTGGAAGAGCACTTTTTTCTTCACCAAATGGGGCCATTTTTTGTGCAATTTGGCGTCAAATCAGCCCAATAATTCGGCATAGTAAAGCCCTGAGATCTTTTTGCCCTTCTCCAGGTAGTCAGTATAGATCATACCTCTTGAATCCCAGAAAATGATGGCTATCACCTTTCTGGCCATTGGAACAGTATTCGCCTTTTTCGGAGCACGTTAGCCAGGTAAAGTCCACTGTTTTGACTGTTCCTTGGTCTCTGGTGTGTACCAGTGGATCCATGTTTTTCGACAGTCACGTAATGATGCAGAAACTCCTTTGGATTGCGCTTAAACAGAGTCAAACACTGCTGTGAAGTGGTCTCACGGTTGTGTTTGTTGTCCAGAGTGAGTAAACATGGCACCCATCATGCCAACAGCTTTCTCATACCCAAAATTTAATGCAAGATATGACCCTCGCAGTCTTTTGAGATGCCTACTGTCGCAGCAATCTCGTGCACCTTCAACTGGTGGTCTGCCAATACAAGATCTTGGATTTTTGTCACTTTATCCTCCATGGTAACCATTTTCGGGGCACTTGGGCGTGGCTCATCAAAAACCGATGTGCGACCACATTGAAACTCGTTAAAATTTTTTTTGACAGTTGCCATTGAAGGAGAATAGTCACCGTACACAGCATCCAAGTGCTCTTTGATTTCATTGCGCGATTTTCCTTCCAGAAACAAGAATCAAATCACCGACCGATATTGCTCTTTTTCCATTTTTATAAAATCCGGGGACTCACCCACTATAACATACGATCAAAACAAAACTATGAGTCCGATTTGGCTGAAATTTTAACAATAGCCGTCTAAGATAATGTACTACACGGTAATGAATTTCTCTGGTTACAGTGGCGCCATCGGGAAGAGAGGCTAAGTACTTAACGGGCCTACCTCGTATAACAGTCTAAATTTCTTTGAGTACAATATCACCCATCTATTATTGTTATTCAAAAATTTTAACTATAAACTCTTTCAGCATTTTTGGTTAATTTTTCATTATCTTCCTTGGCAATTTATTCCAGTCACTGTCTCTCTAATTTACAAAAGTAATTTCCCCGCTACTACATGCCCGAAATCAGGTGCCAGGCTATGGTTAAGGTCATACCTTTCCTTCCATGTATTAATTCTTCTACCAATATTTACCCAAACATCATCACCAATATAAGCCTAGTTTACTCCTAGCACTCTCTTCACTTGTCTTCCAATGATTCCCAATCTAGCACATATTTCAATTAGTTATTGCCTATGTACTGTTGTAATATGCATCGAAAACAGCCACTGCAAGCCCTCTATTTGATACTCAAAATGTGGGTCTCATATTACACCACCATATTCGAGCAAAGAACAGATCAGGGTTTCATACTTCCATGGCACATTCCCTTATTAAAGAATCTAAAAGTATGTACTACAAACATAAAATTCATGATTCTGAAAATAAAATTAAAACAATATGGGACATTGTAAAAAAGGAAACAGGAAAGAGTAATCAAACAAGTAATGATATTTTTGACAAAGAAAATCCAGTAGAATCTAATTTCTCAATTGCTGATAATTTTAATAAACATTTTTATCTGTTGCTGATAAGTTGACTGCTAATAGCTCAGTGACACACAGTATGGATTTTGTCAAAAAAGGCTTCCCAGAAAAATTTAACTCCCTTTCAAATCCCTTAAGAGCAAATACTCAAGTGGTTATGATGGGATTTCCAGCAGATTAATTAAATTGTGCTCCACAGAATTAAGTAATATACTAAGTTATCTATTCAATATATCTTTACTTGAGGGTACTTTTCCAGAAAGGCTTAAGTATGCTGTAGTTAAACCACTCTATAAAAAGGGAGATAAGGCAGCCGTATCGAATTACCGACCAATTTCATTACTAACGGCCTTCTCCAATGATTTTGAGAAAGCAATGTACAATAGAGTTTATGAACATCTAAAAAATAATAATATTCTAACTAAATCACAATTTGGTTTTCAAAAGGGTCATTCAACAGAACAAGCTATATTTGCATTCGCTGACAATATTTTAGAAGGAGTAAATGATAAATTAATTCCTGTGGGAATTTTTTGTGACTTATCTAAAGCATTTGACTGTGTAGATCATAAAATTCTGATACAGAAACTTAAGTATTATGGTATAGATGGCATTATTAATAAATGGCTTAGTTCTTATCTTCTAAAAAGAAAACAGAAAGTGTCAATGGAGAATTTTAAGGCTGCCTTAAGAGGTCCACTGTTTTCTGAGTGGAAATTTATCAGATGTGGAGTACCTCAGGGTTCTGTATTGGGGCCAATATTGTTTTTAATATATATAAATGATCTACCCTGTGTTTCATCTAAAAACTCAAAATTTGTCCAATTTGCAGATGACACAAACATAGGAATTAAAAACACTCCAGATTTATCTACAGTATATATTTCAAATTATGTCTTTGAACTGATTAATAAATGGTTTACAGCTAATGGCTTGTCTTTAAACTTTGATAAAACTCAGTATATACAATTCAGTACATCACACAGATTAACTCCTGACATAGACATAAAATTTGCAGGCCAGTCCATTCAAGAGGTAGATAGTGTGAAATTTCTAGGTTTGTATATTGATCATAATTTAAATTGGAAAGTACATGTTTCTGACTTACTAAAGCGATTGGGAGCAGCAACATTTGCAATTCGTACAATTTCAGCTTCAGGTGATCTCCGTATGAGGCACCTAGTTTATTTTGCTTATTTTCACTCCTTATTGTCATATGGAATAATATTCTGGGGCAATTCTACCCATAGAGACAAAGTGTTCAGAGCCCAAAAGCGTGATTCATGTGGCGGGCTCGGATGTGACCACATCTTTCCCCCTGCCATATGTCTCGCCTCCTACATGAGTAAGACTTAAGTCGAAATATTGTGTAATTCTTTTGTTTTTGTGTTTTTACGTGTCTCGCCCTCCTGCCTTCATCTGTGGTAAGTGACGGGTAACTGTTTATTTTCCCTATCCTATCTTATTTTTAATTAATTTACCATGTATGCTATGACTGTACATCTCCTGGTGTATGTATTTAGTTTGTTATGTAATTGTTTACGGTACCATATATGTTATGTACACCTTGTGGTGTATGTATTATTTTGTTATGGATTTTTTTTTTTAATGTACCATATATGCTATTACTGTACATCTTCTGGTGTATGTATTATTTTGTAATGGAAGTATTTAATTTACCATGTATACTATGACTGTACATCTGGTGGTGTACTTATTATTTTGTTATGCAACTGTTTATTTGTAAATTGACAACTTTCCGCATCCCACAGAGCCAGTATCTTGTATTGGGATCAATGGAAAATGAATGTATTGTATTGTATCACTTTGTAAAGGATTTTGAAACCTGTTCACCTGTTGAATGTCTCCTACCCATTTGAGTTTACTATCTAATTTGATTATGTCTTAAGTAAACAAACTTACATGTGTTTTTAAACCACCAACACAATCATACATTAGAATAATGAACAGAAATGATTCTGATACACCATCCTATGGCACTCACATTCCACCTCAATATTAGTTGTATTCCCTAACCTTTTAAGACTCGCCTAACTAGCAAGTCACTTTTTCCTCCATTCTAAAGGTTTTAATATTATTTACCATCTTTTAATTGCTCTCTTTATGAAGTGACTGGGTCCTTTCTACATTATCAGCCGGTCTTCCTTTTTCCATTTCATGTGAAATATCTTGCATGTAGTCCACTAACTAAAATATGCATGATATATGGCAATGGTTGGGGGGGGGGGGGGAGGGGACAGAGAGGTATTTAATTGATAATTATGGAGAAAGTAAAATATTTGGAAAACAAAAAAATAAAAGGATATAAAATAAATAAATAATGAAACACCCCTTACCTTAGCTGATGGTTGGGGGTGTGAACACATAATGCAGACAAAAACACACATGATATAGGAATTTTTGGGTCTAGCCCTTTATCAATAGGAGAAGTATAGATGACTATCACTTATAGTCTATGTGAAGCAGTCTTGTACAGCACCTACCCTCCACAGATGCATCAGAACGCAGTGAGTTACATTTCTTTTGTTGTTGTTGCCACTGGTTCTTGACAATTAATTCACACACTCCTGCACTGCAAATGGACACATCAGTCTCAGAGATTTAAAAAAAAGAAAAGGATAAATATATTCATTGGGGAAGAAGAAAATTAAGTAGAAAAGGCAACTGATTTAATTTAAAATGGAATTTTTAGTATTATGCAGGCTCTTTGGATGTTAAGCATGTTACGACAGAAGTTCAGTCAAATAGGAGTTCTCTTTATTTTCGCCAGAAAACATTATTTTTTTTAGTTTTTTTTACTAATTCTTGTAGTTGCTGAAACCGTTTTCTTATTGCGGTCATCGGACATTAAGAAAAAATTAAGATGGTAATACATTTAGCCGTAGAAAGTTTGTTGAAGCAGTGGTTACAGCAGAATTTAATTTTTCTGATGCCGACATAATCCAGCGAACTGACTTAAAAATGCCGTATTTGGTAGTAGAGTATAAAGGGTTTTCGCTTATGAGGTATTTGATGACTCCTTTTCTTGGAAATGAGATAAACTGAAATCAATAGGAAAAAAAAAATTGCGTGCTCAGTAGAATAAGGAAGACGAATCTAAGAAATGAGAATGTTGATGTTAAGTAATAAGATAAACTAGACGACCTGTGTGAAAATTTCATGAATAAAATGTGATAAACAGTGAGGTTGAATGCTTGTAATATAATGAAAAGTTGAATGGTACTTTTGTAGCATATATTTATTTTTTTAGTGTAATAGGTACCCATCAAAATACTCACAACATATTACAAAACAGTTTGGAAAATTTAAAACACTCTGTATTTATGACAAACTGTCAATGACCTTAACAGAATACAACCAACCTGAACAAAATACACAAAACATATCAACATCTCTGTGATATTTGTTGCTGTGCGAATAAAATGTTTACATTGGAATTGTATAGCAGAACGAAAGTGTTTCCATAACAGAAAAGAATATCTGAAAAACTACTTATTGAATGAAAAAAAAAGTTTCTTGACATCTCTGTGATATCTGCTGCTGTAATCTAGGGACTTGGCTCTGAACTTTCTCATACGCGCTACCACTTAAAGAACCAAATTCTGAAAAATTCTTTCTTAATTTATGATTTTACCTAACTGGAAACCTTAATCTTTAAAACGATATGATATTTATCGATTTCGGCTAGATATCGAATAAGATAAATGGTTTAACATAAAAAAAAGCATGCGTAGAAATAATATTGATACTTTTGCCCTTTGAGGATTGAGTTGCAAAAAATTTCTTTTATAAAATTTGGTGTGAACAAAGCAGCCACCTTGGTCATTAAAATGATACCTCATTTATCGATTTCAGTTAGTTATCAATCAAGGTAAAAAAAAAAGAAAAAAAAATTCTAGAAATGATGATATTTTTGCCCTTTAAGCAGGGGCGGATCCAGGATTTTGGTTTGGGAGGGGCTTGAGTGGACTTTGGTTTTGGGGGGGGGGGCTTGGCTTCAGTGGATTTTGGTTGGGGCGGGCTTGCCTTTAGTGGATTTTGGCTTTGGGGGGGTCTTGTGTCAGGCAAAAGTTGCTATTTATAGTCTCCTTGAGCCTCAAATCTGTAGAGATAAAAAAAAAGGTCGAAGATGGAACTAGATATTTTGGGGGGGGGGGCTTGACCCCCTAGCCCCCCCCTCCCCTGGATCCACCATTGCCCTTAAGGGTTATATTTGGAGAAAGTTTTTCCTTAAAATATGATGTGACCAAAGCAGATAATTTAATATTTAAAACGATGTCTCATTTATTAATTTCGGTTATGTATCAAGGGAAATAAATGGCTCCTAACAGAAAAATGCATTGTAGAAATAATAGTACTTTTCCCGTCTAAGGTTAGATATGGGGAGAAATTTCTTTCTTAAAATGTGGTGTAAGGGAACCTAAGACCTTGTGAAGATGTCAATATTTAAAATGATACTTCGTTTATCAATTTTGTTTAATTATCAAGGGAGATAAATGACTCAAAACACAAAAAAACGCATTTTAGAAATACTGATATTTATGCCCTTTAAGAGTTTAATTCAGAAAAATTCATTTCTTAAAATGTGATGTTACCACAAGCGGAAACCTTAATTTTTAGAATGATACCCCATTTATCTATTTCAGTTAGATACTAATGGAGATAAATGACTCGTGACACAAAAATGCGTTGTAGAACTATTTATACTTATTCCCTTTAAGGGTTGAATTCCAAAAAACTTCTTTCTTAAAATATGATGTCACCAAGGCTGAGACATTACTCTTCATAATGTTACTTGATTTATCGATTTTTGTTAGATATGCAGGGAGATAAATGGCTCGAGACACAAAAAACGCATTTTTGAAAAGTTGACATTTTTGTCCTTTAAGGGTCGAATTATGAAAAATTCCTTCTTAAAGTATAATGATACCACGGCGGAGACCTTATTCTTTAATATGATACCTCTTTTATCTATAACGGTTACATATTAAGGGAGATACAGTAGAACTCCAATTATCCGAATCAGTTGGGACCGGACCCCATTCGGATAATCAAAAATTCAGATAATCTGATTTTTCCCAAAAAAGGATCTATTTTAATTAATTATTGTATGTATGTTGACAATGCCTTCTTTTCCGAGTTTTTTTTGGTGCTTTTGCACTTCAGTGATTAAAATTTCACCGCACCACTCGTTAAACAATGCTGCAATCATCCAAACTATGGGTTGGTTTTTATAAAAGAGGGGAAGCTTTATCATTGTACGTTTCTGTATTAATTAAAAAAGTGATTCGGATAATCGGTGATTCGGATAATCGGAGTTCGGATAATTGGAGTTCGGATAAGTGGAGTTCGGATAATTGGAGTTCTACTGTAAATGGCTAGTGACACAAAAATGAGTTATAGAAAAATTTATACTTTTTCCTTTTAAGGGTTGAATTCCAAAAACATTCTTTCTTAAAATATGATGTCACAAAGCTGAGTCATTACTCTTCATACTCCTACTTCATTTATCGGTTGTGGTTAAATATCCATGGAGATAAATGACTCGAGACACAAAAAACCATTTTAGAAAAATTGACATTTTTGCCCTTTAAGGGTCAAATTACGAGAAGTTCCTTTCTTAATACATAATGCTACCATGGCAGAGGACTTAGTATGTAATATGATACCTCTTTTATCTATATTGTTTAGATATTAAGGGAGATACATAGCTCGTGACACAAAAATGCATTGTAGAAAAATTTATCTTTTTCCCTTTAAGAGTTGAATTCCAAAAAGGGTTACAAATGGGTTACGCAGAAGTAATGGAAAATAATATTAAACTTGTAAAATGAAAAAATAAAATAAACGTTTGTAGTATTTTGTTTTAGGAAGTTTCCTATATTCCCCACGTATTCTTTCCCTTTTGTTTTTATTATATATTTTGTGCTGTAAATCATACAACTCTTTGAAATTGTGCTCATCCATTATGTATTTATGAAATTAAAGTGAGATTGAGCGACTGATTTTATACGTTTTTCACCTTTTTCCATTTCATAAAGTTGTTAACTTCTCAGTATGTAATCTTTTATAATTTCTAATAAAAGAAACTTCCATTATCTTGTGTTGCAAATATGCAGCATATTTGATTGAAGCAGTACAGTTAATTCATAAAAATTATAACAAACAAGTCACAAAATTCAGTCAGTGCTGCTAGAATTCCTATCATACACTTGGTCACAGCGGAGTGCATCGAGTTGCACAGGCGGAAAAATATACTTGGAGAAGCGATCAGGCAATGCGATGTGATGCGGCCCACCCTGGTGTGCACTTACCATAAGACCGAAAAATTTCAATGTCTTGTTTATTATGTGTGTTCATGCCAGACAGCTCTCATGTAAGCTAAGCAGTGATACATTTTCCTATTCTAATTTATAATTCCTTTACACTGCAAATATATCTTTATAAAAAGTGAACTAATACTTAATGTAGAAAAGACACAGTTACTTCAGTTTGTTACAAAAAATAAAACAAAGGGCAGCTATCAGTGAAAGCAGTTTCACAAAATTCCTGGGTGTATATATAGATAACAAATTGAACTGGAAACAACATATTCAACAACTTATTAAAAAACTGAATTCTGCAACATTTTCACTGAGGGTAATATCTAGAATAGCTAATATAGGAACTAGAAAGTTAGTATATTTTGCATATTTTCATTCCCTGCTCACATATGGCATCTCATTCTGGGGAAACTCGTCACAAGCACAGAGGGTATTTAAATTGCAAAAGCGTGCTATAAGTGGAGCAAGCCCACAGACGTCGTGCAGAAATCTATTTAAAAACCTGGGTGTACTAATAATGCCAGCACAGTATGTATACTCCGTACTATCATTTGTAGTGGAAAATCCTGAACACTTCAATCTTAATACTGACATACATAGCCATAATACTAGGAATAAATATAATATTCACAAGGATTACAAATCACTGTCAATTGTACAGAAAGGGTTAACATTTACTGCAGCTTCCTTATTCAATATATTACCAATTAAATGTTATCTACAAAAACCCAACTCCTTTAGTCCAAACTGAAAGAGTTTCTGCTTCAGAACCCATTTTATTCTGTGAAAGAATTTTCTTCTTGGAATTTGGTAACTAAGAATGACTGATAAAATAGTATATATGGTGTATGGAAGGGGAAGGTGACAAAATTATCCACAATTACAAAAATGATATGTGGTTTTTCTTTCTGTTGAAACTTTTGACAAATGAACTAATTAAACTGTTTACAAAATTTCACTCATATATACTAACATGGGATAGCATGCACTCAAAAACTGCTGTGAATTATCATACTAACAGGTTTTTAAGTAATTGATTGTTTATGAATTGTTGGTAATATAATTGATATTGCTAATAGGTGTGTGTACTGTTCCACATAAATAGCAACTAACATAATATAATATGTAGTCGCAAATTACAGTGAAACTTATCATGGTGACTGGTTGGTAAGAAAATAACTGGTTATTAGATGCTGGTAACAAGTGTATACACTGTTCCACATAATAAGTATTAATTAACTCGGGATTGTATTTGTAGATTACAGGAGATATTGGTTATACTAATGGGATGTTGCTAACTTGTTGTCAATATATAATAATATTATCAATTATATAGTAATATTGACATTAAAAATAAGTGTATGTACTGTTCCACATCCCCGAGATTATTCTCACATGGGATCAAAGTGAACATATCTATCTAGATTTTCAGGTTGGGTTTTTCCAGAGTTTAAGAGATAGTCTGACAGCTTTCAGTATGAAACATTGTTCAGGTTTTTAGAGTTGTGATAACTGCCATGGAGTGAGTGATGGATTTACTTTAATTATCTATTCCATTTCCTACCAGTCACTCCTTTCACTTCTATAATTATAATTTTTGTGTGTTTGTTATTATATTATACTATTAACATACGTTTTAATTGGTTTGACCAACAGATACTCACTTATTGTTATCGTTTTCAGTAATTGAAAAATTTCGCAAACTTTTGACAACTTACCATAAACAAATGGATGATATCATCAAATTGGTGCGTTCTCAGGCACTGGGAATTTTCTCCATAGTGTTTGAAAGATTTAAAGAGATTGTGTTACCATCACCAAAGCCTTACTTGGTGTTGTGGAAATAACATTGCCCTCGTAAGTAAATTTTTCTCTAATTTTTCATTGTTATAGAACAAATCCCTCTTTCTTAATTTTATTCCATAATTGACTTAATTTGCACAGAGAAGTATTTTGCAATTATGTATCTCCAATAATATTAGCTTTATTTTATTTCACCTTTATTATAACATGACAGATTACCAACTCTGCTTCAGTCAAGTAAATTTTATTTCATTTTAGCAATAATTACACAAGAATAAAATGCCATTAGTTGATATTAATATGGAGTGGAAACAAGGATTGCTGCAGCAACAAAAAACACAAAAAAATAATAAAAATAAATAAAAAGTAACATTTTTTATTGACACATCTCTTCTTCCTTCAGAAAGTTCTAGTAGACCTATGGTTAAGGTGCTTGCTCTTCCCTATGGGGCCAAGAATTTTTAATACTTTGGTCATATGGGCTACGACATTCTGTGGTCTGGATTCAATGTTAAACTGCAGGTTCAACAGGTACAACCATGACAAATGCAAAAAATAAAGCTGTTGGATAATTACCACATTCACTCCGTAACAGTTAAATTAAAATAATAAGTTAAGCAGAGATTGGTTTACTTTACCTCCCCTTTTTAGTATTTGTATTCTATTTATTATTCTTGTTCTCCAGATCAATGCTGAGGAAAGTTGTCTGGGATGTGGAAATAGTTGTGGTCTCTGCCCTGTCATATCTGCTGTCCTGATTATAGTTTTTAGGCTGTTTATGGCAATAAATGCCCGCAATCTTTCACTCATAAACTATACATTTTTTAAACAAAAATACACTTATTAAAAAACATTTGCAGTAGATTCAAAACGTTGAAACCTCTTCCTACTGCTTGTGCAATATGTCATCTTCAGTTGTGTTTATTATCAAAAAATATGCCACAATAATTAATTAAACTTCATACCATAAAGTAGCAGTTCCTTCCCTTCTAAATAATCACAAAGAAATGATAATTTTTTCATTTCTGTTGACCTATGTAACTAGATATCTTTCCCAGAAGCCTATTTAACTTTTTAAAATACTCTCTCTGTTTTATGTTTAATGTATCCAACATTATGTCATTGGAAACAATCTTAATTTCTGACATTACACATTTGGATAAGGAACAGTAACACAGTGAAATTGTCATGTATATATTTCTTGATTGTGTTGATATTTTATTGTCTTGCTCTGCTGCCTTCTTTAGATGTGAATCTGTCTGTACTAATTGATGGACTGACAGTTTCTGAGACACCACGCATATTGCAGCCTCTTTTAAATACCCTCCAACACATCCCATGCAAGGGGTCTACTTGAGGTCTGTGCCCAGAGACTGATGTCAGATATCTGTCAGTGGGTTCATGTGAACAACACTCACCTAATTTTTTGCAGAGCTGGTTTTCAGGTCTCACCAAGACAAAGACCATTTGCTGTCTCTGTTGAAGGAATCAGCTGGATGAATTTTGACTTCTTCCTTGAATATTGAGTTCCAAACTTGGGACATCCTGCCTAGTAGCTTTACACTGTTAAACTCCGTCCTGTGGCAGTGGTCAGAAATGTTGTTGGTTAGCACAGATTTGTTCTACGGTGCTAGGTGAAGATTGAATTTATGTTCTTCACACAATTTTCCTGTGGTGTAGTTAGTTTGCACAATGTAAGTGTTTCTACACTTGCATGGGGTGTTGTAATTGCTGGGAATATTTGAGCCTAGATCATTTTTAACTGAGTTGAGGGAATCCCATTGGATTGTGTAAACCGAGTGAGGATTCTGAAGAATACAATGCCTTGCTATGGAATTCCCACTCATAGTATTGTTTGATTTGTTTTAGGGTAGTATAGTGCTACTGTGGAGCTGTTTAAGTTGTTTTTTGTCGTTAAAGTAATAACAGCTAGTATATTTGATACAGCCATGTAAAATGCATTTGGTCACTTCTAAATATTCTATCGAATATAGTCCTGAAAATGGTATAGGTTTTATTGAAATGACTTTCAAGCATAATTATTTAAACTTCTTATGTATGCTTTCATTATTCTTGAAAAGTATGTATATGTCACCATAACCACAAAATCACTGTTACTATTTATTTAAACAGAACTTCTTCTCTTTAGATCACAGATTTATGTATGTACTAACATCATCACAAACTGCTCTTCACAATAATAATATTTAAATAATCATTTAAGAGAAGTTCACACCTGAAATTAGCAGTATACTTTTTGACAAAATCTGTTCATAAGTACTTCCTTTTCATTTGTAACTTCACTTTGAATTTGACTGAAAATCTCCTAATATTGTTTTGCTAATTTTAATTTTTTGTACACATTGCATGTATTTCACATCATTTCTTCATGACTAACCTTTATATCTGCTTTCTATAAGTTACATGTAATTACCTGAAATCTTCTGTCTTCTTGTTTAAATTCATAAATGTGTTTAGAACACGCCTCGACTGGTTCATATTCTTTCCCTACAGTTTCACACATAAATTGCTCATAGGAGACAATGTTGACCTTCTGGTGATGTAATTGAGAATCATCACTTTGGTTCACCACATACTTACTCAATCTCTTATTGGCTACTCAAAACATTGTGATCTAAGCTTGGCCATTCAGACCTGTTCAATATTCAATACAAGATATGCAGCATCACACATTCTCTCACCTATTTAATGTTAATTATAAACGTTGAAGAAACAGTTGAGGAAAAAAGAAACAATAAAAGAGGGATTACAGTCAAGAGGGTGAAGAGTAATGATTAGAGAATGCCTCATCCACTTTTAAGACTGCTATGATGAACTGCTGGACTAAAATAATAAAGTAATAGAGTTTGATAACTTGATAGAGATGCAAAAGCCAAAAGTAGTTGTGGAGGCTGAGGATTGATTAAAGACTAGAATGCTAGAAAATATATGTTCCTGGAGATATATAGTAGGTACTGCAGAGATAAAGAAGAAATTGATGGCTTCATACTGGTTAAAAGAGATTACAACAGTTCGCTGGTGTTCACTGGAAGATAGCCTTGGGAGGCCCTGGAGGTTGATTCCTAGGAAGTAATGAAAGTGAAAATAAGGGTCTTATGCCACTAGCAGTATTAGAAGATGACCAAGATGATGAGGCACTCGGAGAGAAATTCAATTCCCATTCAGAGATAAGTGTAGGATTGTCATTATCAGCAGAGAATAAAAATTACATATGTGGATTGAAAAGGAAATGGCATTAATAATACCAGGGAGCATATACTTCCAACTATCTTAGTGAGGGAATGATACGATACACAAGTTTCAGAGCAGAGCACAAGAAGACAAAACATATTGGAAATCTTCTTGAAAAAGCCTGGTTATAACTATTAGGGTGCCAGGTTACATAAGAAATAAGTGATCATGAAACTGATATGCTGGATACTCGAGGGAGTAAAGAACCGTAACCGATACTGGGGTTGTAATACCAGCTAAGCTCCTTAACTTACTGCTTCTCTTCTTGTTGCATCACTTTGGAAAATTTTACTTAAAGTTCACAAATTGTTATAGACCCATGAAAAGCCACGAAAATAATCAACTATAGTTAATATCGGCCGCCACCCCCTTTTATCAAATGTTTAGAGGGAAAAGTCCAAACTATGAAATGAAAAAGTTGATTAATTTTGTAGGTGTATTCCAAAAAAGTCACAAAAATCACAAAAGTCATGTACAGTTGATTAAAAGGTGATCGAAACTTCTTCTCCATCAGAAAGCAGATTATGGGCGGTAAAGAAGACACAGAAAACCCCAAAGAAAAGTTAAAGTTATTAACACATGGTACAAATTGGAATGTTCACTTGAAAAGCTAACTTGGTGCCGGTTCTGCACACTTCCCTACAGTATACAACGGAACATTTCCATAATCACGACCCGGAGGAGTGCAGATCTTGTCTCCACCAGAGCCAACAACGAACTGCCGATTTGCGGGGGAATTTGGCTCCTATATGGGGCTTCAAATCCACGTCACCGCAAATAGTGCACAAAAATGCTAAAAATTATTCTTCCTAGAGGCTTCAGCTTAAGATATGATTTAAAGTTATTTGTTCATAATTTGGGTTCCAAAAAGGATCATCCATAGAAATGGCTATATATTCATTTTTAAATAACACATTTGAGGAACCGAATAATAAAATGAGCCCTATAGGAATATTTTGTGATCTTGCAAAAGCATTTGACTGTGTAAATCATTAATTACTTTTGAAAAAAATTGGAGTACTATGGTATTTATGGAACCACAGGTAAATGGTTCAAATCATATATGGAAAGTTGAATGCAAAAAGTTTCCATTTTTTATTCTAAATTATGTAAAGATGTTTCATCAAACTGGGAGAAGATAAAACGTGGAATTCCACAAGGCTCTTTCCAAAGACCTCTCCTCTTTTTGTTATACATCAATGACCTTCCTGGAAATTTATCTGACAAAGTTAAGAGTGTTTCATTTGCAGATGACACTAACCTGACTGTGAGAAAAACATCAAACAGCAATCTAGGATTTAATGTAAATGATGTACTTAGTGAAGTAGCAAAATGGTTTATGGCAAATTCATTAAAATTAAATTTAAAAAAAATAAAGAAACACATTATTTTAGGTTTAAAACAAAAAATTATACACAGCCAGATTTACAATTAAGCTATAAAAAAACATAATATTGGAAACAAAGAATATAAAATTCCTTGGTATTAAAAAACTCTGTTGACATGAACATATCACTTCACTACTCATGAAGTTAAGTAGTGCCACTTTTGCAATATGAACACTTTCTCAAACAGCAGATCTAGAATTAACGAAACACGTGTACTCCTCATATTTCCATTCAGTGATGTCATATGCCATAATTTTTTGGGGATACTCTTCACAAAATAAAAAAGATTTCTTAGCACAGAAAAGAGCTATTAGGATGCTGTGTAGGGTAAATCCGAGAACTTCTTGCAAATAACTTTTTTAAAAACTCAATATTCTTATAATGACTTCTCATTGTATATATTCTCTCATATGCTTTGTCATAGAACGTTTTAACCTTATTGACCGGTACACAATACAAGAAACAGAAATACCTGTAACTTGCACAAAACACAAACATCTCTCTCATTAGTACAAAGAGGACTTAATTATTCTGGGATACATCTGTTTTATTAACTTCATCTGTTTTATAAACTTCCCAAGAGTATAAAACAGTTTGCAAATAATAAAGATACATTTAAAGAAAAACTGAGAGATTATCTTATTCACAACTCCTTCTACTACATTCAAGATTTTGAACAAAATATTAGTTGTATTCAATGAGACCTTTAGCAAACTCAGTTGTAAAAATTAATGTTTATTTTTATTCTCTTTATCTGTCTTTGTAACATATGATTGTTTTCACTATGATTATTTATGACTCATAGTGTATGTATGTGTATTAACTGTGATATGTTTCACATCCCAGAGGTCCTTCCTCAGCAGGGATCCATGAAACAAGATAGATAAATAAATAAATAATAAATGTTTAAATTTTTGTAATATAAATGTGCCAGATACGTATATGATTTTAAGAAATAAAAAGTAATTGGAGTTGGAGTTAATAGTACTTCATTGGAACCTATCTTTAAAATTTTAAATACTTCACGAAATTCTTTACAAAAGATCTGTCAAAGATCCGATAAAAAATGTAATGGATATGGATACATATATGGATCCTTTTTAACCCCTCAATATCCACAGATATTGATACGGATATCCGGCACATCACTAGGACTAAGTTAAGTCTTTAAATAACTTAAAAACCATAAAGGTGCCAAAACATATATTACAACTAATATATAAAGATGGGTTGTATACTATCGCACCATGCTTTGAAATGTTATTTAGGTTGGGTCTGGAGACATTATGTATGCCAGAGGCCTGAAAAACTGCTGTTTTATTAATGGGAGATTTAAATAGGATTTAAAATTACAGTTGTTTGATGAAAGTAAGGAACTATTGGTAAAGTAAACCCATCAGGAGGCCTGCGATGAACATATAAACATGAATGAACTTTGGCATATAAGTTAACACATAGCTTTTTATGCAGCCATATTAGAAAATGTGTATCGGAGAGGTTATTCATATGAATCTTAGTGGGCTTTGTGTTAGCTATTTTAGATGAAATGGAAAGGGAAACCATATGGATAGTATAGCACTGGAGAAACACTGATTTTCTGAATGCAGAAAAACTTATGAAGTAGGCAACAAAGAATTAGGATAGAAAATTCAATATTGAAAGCAGTGGAAGTGAATATAGAACGTGCCACAGGGTATTGTATGTTGATTATTGCTGTTAAGCGTTCATGAATGATTATGCTGATTGTGTACAGGTAGATGATAAATTGAATGATATTGAAATCAATGTTATTTTTTTTAGGATATAAAGAATATAAAGTTGAAATTTGTAGAAGGCAAAATAAGTGGGCACATGAAAGGGGAAAAATTTCTGTGTAAGGAAATTTTTACCAGAGCTTGCATTCCATCACAATTAAATTAAAGTAAAAATTAGAATCCAAATTTCAGTCATAAGATAATGGATTTTTAATATATATATATGTAAGAGAGTTGGAAATGGAATAAAATTCTGAGGAAACTGTTGGATAATCAACCCCGAACACGAAAAGCATTTAAAATTATTGTTATTGAATCTGATAGTAAGTGAGCAGAAAGTTAAACTTTTTTAAAATAAGATACAAATTCTTAAAATTATATATAGGTAAATCGCTATCATAACAATTCTACATCAATTTAATTAAAATAAAGGTTTGTTCTTGTACCATATTTATTTATTTATTTTAATTTATCAATCTTGTTTTATGCATCCCTGCAGAGGAAGGACCTCTGGGATGTGAAACATGTAATGTTTAACACACATACATACAATTTTTAGTCATAATCATAGGAAAAACAAGTATATGTTCCAAAGACAAATAAAGAGAATAACAAAAAACATTAATTTTTACAACCGAATTTGCAAGAGTCATATTGAATACAATTAAATAAATTGTTCAAATTCTTGAATGGAGTAGAAGGAGTTGCCAATAAGATAATCTCTCAGTTTTTCTTTAAATATATCTTTATTATCTACAGACTGTTTTATACTCTTGGGAAGTTTATTGAACAGATGTATACCAGAATAATTAACTCCTCTTTGTACTAATGACAGAGATGTTTGTGTTTTGTGCAAGTTAATGCTGTTTCTTGTGTTGAAATTGTGTAACTGTGAATTAGAAGTAAACAGGTTAAAATGATCTATGACAAAGTACATTAGAGAATATATATACTGAGAAGTCATTGTAAGAATATTGATTTTTTTTAAAAGTTGTTTGCAAGAAGTTCTTGGTTGTACCCTACACAACATCCTAATAGCTCTTTTCTATGCTATGAAAACATTTTTACTTTGTGAAGGCTTTCCCCAAAAAATTATGCCATATGATATCACTGAATAAAAATATGAGGAGTACACCTGTTTTGCTAATTCTAGATCTGCTGTTAGAGAAAGTGTTCATATTGCAAAGGTAGCACTACTGAACTTCTTCAGTAGTGAAGTGATATGTTCATCCCAACAGAGTTTCTCATCTATTTTAATACCAAGGAATTTTGTACTCTTTGTTTCTAATAATGTGTTATTTTTATAGCTTACTTGTAAATCTGGCTGTGCATAATTTTTTTGTTTTAAAATTTAATTTTAATGAATTTGCCTTAAACCATTTCGATACTTCACCAAGTACTTCACTTACATGAAATTCTAGATTGCTGTTTGGCGTTTTTCTCACAGTCAGGTTAGTGTCATCTGCAAATAAAACACTCTTAACTTTAATTTTGTAAATAAATCCATCGAAAACAACTGGTTTGGTGAATTTTGTTTTTATTTAATTCCCCATACGCGTTTCGCCCTTGTGGTGTAGGGCATCTTCAGTGGAGATATAGTGGTATTCCTTTACATGTCGGTCTGGAACAACACTTCACACGCTTTCACATAGCTGTTCATTACAGTTTTCTTTAAAACTATTGTTACACTAGTTGTTTTTCCTGTTGCACTTGTTCTTATGTTAACAGAAAAAGATTAACATAAGAACAAGTGCAACAGGAAAAACAACTAGTGTAACAATAGTTTAAAGAAAACTGTAATGAACAGCTATGTGAAAGCGTGTGAAGTGCTGTTCCAGACCGACATGTAAAGGAATACCACTATATCTCCACTGAAGATGCCCTACACCACAAGGGCGAAACGCGTCTGGGGAATTAAATAAAAACAAAATTCACCAAACCAGTTGTTTTCGATGGATTTATTTACAAAATTATTGTTCAGCAACTGCGGGAAGATGGCCTATTACCATATTAA
Organism: Vandiemenella viatica; assembly: GCA_031002005.1. Classification (NCBI taxonomy): domain Eukaryota; kingdom Metazoa; phylum Arthropoda; class Insecta; order Orthoptera; family Morabidae; genus Vandiemenella; species Vandiemenella viatica. Next base: position 129,633,970 of record JARYHS010011408.1, on the reverse strand, counting down.
TAACTCTTAACTTTATAAATGAATGTAATTTTTCTCGGCGTTGTTTATTTATAAACGTTTCTCGGTAAACAAACCGAGTAATATGGTTATTAATGCACAATATTTCGGTGACTTTATTCTCCGTCGCCATCTTCAGGTGCCATTGCAAGTCTTGAAGTCTGCCTTGAAGTGAGCCTTGAGCGTGTTGTTTGTAAACTGGCATGGCAACGACAGATGTTGTTATGTTGCCTAGCAGCATCTCAGATGTCATTAGACGCCCGCAGAACACAAAAAGCAGAGCGTTGGTGATGAGCAGCCTCAATAACAGGAATCCATGCATCACTTATCTGGAATCCACAATCCCTGTTTACCAAATCAGACACGAGGCGAATTTCAAATGCTTCTTTAATGACGCTGTCCCAGAAGCCTCTCGCATGTGTCAACACCTTAGTCGCTTCGGAATCGAAACCATGTCCTTCTGTCAAACTATATTCCGCCACTGCTGATTTGTCTTTTTGCCCCAGGTGAACATGTCGGGCGTGTTCCAAACAACGTTGTTGTACGCACTGTATGGTCTGACCGATGTATTTCTTTCCACATTCACACGGGATACAGTAAACCCCGGGTGTACGCAGGGCAAGGTCATCTTTTGGAGAGCGCAAAATGTTTCTCAATTTTGGTGGTGGTAGAAAAATGGTCTTAATGCCATTTCTTGCCAGGACTCTTCCGACCCTAGATGTTGTGGCGCCAGAGTACGGCAAGAAGGCTAATTTATTGTGTGGACCATTATCGTGTTTATTAGGCCTACGTTTCATTTCCCGGAATGCCAACTGTATCTGATGTTCATTGTATAAATTCTTTCTGAAGGTATCACGGAGATGTTTTAACTCACTAGGAGGGCTGTCTTTATCACATATTGTCCGCGCTCTGTGGACAAGAGTAGTTAGTACTGTATTGCGCTGTGCAGGGTGATGATGACTGTGCGCGTTTAGGTAAAGGTCTTTATGCGTTGGCTTCCTATACACCGTGTGTCCCAAAGTTCCATCAGATTTCTTTATAATCAGAATGTCCAAAAAGGGCAAGCGGCCTTCCTTTTCAACCTCCATCGTGAATTGGATGTTTTTGTTGACGCTGTTCAAGTGAAGGAGAAACTTATCTAGATTGTCTCTACCATGAGGCCAAACAACAAATGTGTCATCCACATACCGAAAGAAGGCACTGCGCTTCATGGGGGCACTTTCCAACGCTTTCTCCTCAAAATGTTCCATTGTTCCATATAGAAATCAGCTATAACAGGTGACAGGGGACTGCCCATTGCAACTCCCTCGACCTGTTCATAGTAGTGCCCGTCATACAAGAAGTACGATGATTGTAATGTGTGGCGGAACAGCTCAACTAACCTGGGCTCTAAGTGCTGTTGTAGTAGAGCCATCGTATGAACCAGAGGAACCCTGGTGAAGAGGGAAACCACATCGAAGCTCACCATCAAATCCTGTTGACGTAGGTGAAGTTCTTTAACAGTATTAATAAATTCCACCGAGTTTTTTACATGGTGAACACATTTTCCCACAATTGGCGATAACAGCCCGGTCAAGTATTGAGCCAGATTATAAGTGGCCGATCCAATAGTACACACTATTGGCCGTAATGGTGTTCCTTGTTTATGGATTTTTGGTAATCCATAAAGTCTGGGTGGAACAGCTGCGCGGGGTTGTAACTGTTTAATAGTGTCTTCTGGTAGCCCAGAACATTTCAGCAGAGCTGTTGTTTTCTTCACCACCCCATTGGTCGGATCTTTCGACACTTTTCGGTAACACGCGTCCACCAAAAGTTCTTCTACTTTTCGTTGATAATCTGTCATCGTAAGAACTACCGAAGCGTTCCCCTTGTCTGCTGGTAGGACGATAATATCTTGGTTGTGACGCAATGACCAAAGTGCTTTACGCTCAGCAGCTGTGGTGTTGGGCTGAGGCAGTTTGGCCTTGCTGGTTTCTTGCCTTATCTCTTCAGCAGCGCTCGCAGGCAAACCACGAACGGCTAGCTCGACACCAGTGAGAATTTCCCTGTATGGAATGGTCTTGGGTACTGGCACAAAATTTAGCCCTTTAGATAGAACTCAAAAGGTGGCACCGTCTAATTCACCACCACTCAGATTAATTACTGTCCTTCTATCAGGTGCAGAAGAGGCATTAACTTTGCGGGCAAGTCGGACAAATTGTCGTATAAGTTTCCAGGAAGGTCATTGATCTACAACAAGAAGAGGAGGGTCTCTAGGATAGAACCTTCTGGAATTCCATGTTTTATTTTCTCCCATTCTGATGAAGCATCTTTACTTATTTTAGGAACAAAAATGGAAACTTTTTGCATTCAACTTTCCATGTATGATTTAAACCATTTACCTGCAGTTCCATAAATCCATTTTTTTCAAAAGTAATTCATGATTTACAGTCAAATGCTTTTGCCAAATCACAAAATATTCCTATAGGGCTCATTTTAATTATTCGGTTCCTCAGATGTGTTATTTAAAAATGAATATATACCCATTTCTATGGATGATCCTTTTTGGAACCCAAATTGTGAATTAGTGAGGATATTATTTTGTTTAACATGTTTTATCACCCTACAGTACATGACTTTTTGAAAAAATCTTTGAGAATCCTGAACGTAATGAAATGGGATGATAGGTATCTACACATGTTGCTTCTCCTTTTTTAAACAACAGTTTTACAACTGCATATTTTAGTCTATTTGCAAAAACACCTTGCATTAAGGATTCATTACAAATGTGGGCAAGTGCATGCCTGATACAGTCTGAACATCTTTTCAGTAATTTGTTTGAAATATTGTCATAGCTGGAAGAATTTTTAGGTTTTTATTGTTTCATGTGTTTATTTATTTCTGGGACTGCTACTGGTGGCAATTGCATTTCTACAAATTTATTTGGGAAAGCAGTCTGAAGAAGCGTTGGGGCACTATGTGGGGATTGCTTTTCTATGCCTAATTTCTCTACAGTTGAAGTAAAATGTTTGTTAAATATTTCACAAACTTCCCCTACTTCACTATGAACAGAACCATTTTGTTCAATTTTTATGTGTTTAGAGTGATTTACAGATTTTTATGTTTCAGTTTTTATTATATTCCATATAGTTTTCATCATATTGCCTGAATTCTCTATTTTCTCTGATGTATACCTGTTCTTGGTGTTTCTTATTACATTTCTTAGTATTTTAGAATAAAGTATATAATGAGCTTTCAGTGTATAGTTATCTGATTCTCTTACTTTTAAGTACAGGTCCCTTTTTGTTTTACAAGATACTCTAATACCCTTTTTTATCCATCCCTTACTCAGTTCATTGTTTGGAGTGTTGACAACTTTCCTTTTTTTAAACTTCCTTGAAAAGTGTTGGAAATATATTGAGAAAGGAATCAAATTTTTCATTAACACCCTGTGCATGGTACACTTCTTATTTAAGGTATCTCTGAAATGTTTTATATTGTTTTCATTAATATTTCTTCTATATACCCAACTTTTCTTTATCTGTTTAATAGTGTTTCTGGACTTGATACATAACAGCTGGGCATCATGATCTGATGTATCATTTATTACTGGAAGTATGTTGTAATTACTGTACTGAGAAATATCCATAAAAATTATCAATTGCAGTCCTGCTATTATTTTGTATTCTAGTAGGGAAATTTACAAGTGCCGTTAAGTTAAAAGACAACATCAAGGCTTCCACATCTATCCTCTCATTGCTGTGATTGAGAAAGTCAACATTAAAGTCTTCACATAAAACTATTTGTTTGTTATTTTTGAAACATAGTATCAAAGCCTCTAAATGAGATAAAAACAGTCTAAAATTTCCTGGGGGGGGGGGGGCTTTTAAATTGCTATTACTATGAGTTCTTCCTTACCACATTCTAGTTTAGTAACACAACATTCAAAGTGTTGTTCTATACAATACTTACTTACATGTACACTGTTGCACTGAATATTATTTTTAACAAAAATAGGAACTCCCCCTTTCTCCATTCTACATCTACAGAAATGAGAACTTAGTTTATAATTTGGAATGGACAGTTGGGATATTCCTGCGTCAGACAAATGATGCTCAGATATGCACAAAACATCTACATTACAATATCTGGAATTTTTAATCTCTTCTAGGCATAAGGTAATGTCATCAGTTTTACTAAATTTTCCCCTTATATTTTGATGGAGAATAGTGGTCTGAACACTTTGATTCAATGAATTTAAATTGTTTACATTATTAGCACATACTGGTATGTCAGATGGAATGTCTAATTTCAATAAGTTTTGATCAGGAAAGACATTAATTTCTTTTAGACATCTTAATACATTTATTTTATTTACCCTAAAAAAGGCCGCGATGTAACACCACTTATAACAGAAATACCTCTTTCACTTACCTCATAAATAATTGGCTGTCAGATACATCCAACAACATTCAGTGACTTCAAGATCTGTGACCCTTTTAATATTTCATTCTTTGTCTTTAGGATTGGGAAGGATAAGATTGACACTCTTACTACTGAATCAGGTGAGGCACAAGCATTTTTGGAGCTAGAACCTCGTACTACTGTACAATTTGTGGAATACCTTTCCTTCCTTGAATCAGCACAGCATAAGGTATTTTGTTGTTTCATTTTAATCATATCTATAACCATTGTCATAAAAATCGTAGAAATTCACAGAGATAATTATATTTTAATTCTGTACATTGTTTTAAAGAATATCTAATAAGACCAAAATTGATGACTTAGTGTGATCTTGTATCGATTTTTAATGAAAGATTCCCAGTAAAACTACTGCAGGTCCTAATGAGGGACAGCATTATTATTATTTTACCTATTATGGCAAGTAGTGACAAAATATTCAATTCAATCATTTATATCTGAAAAATTCAATTGCTAGTTGCATGTCTGACTGTAGGTCCCTAGTAAAAGAGGACTGGAAAAGAGTAATAGCATTACTTCCTCCCTATTTAGAAATAAACACAATTTTAATTTACAATTTCCAGTATCAGATCAGTACTACAGGATCTTTAATTATCCTCTATATTCACTACTGGATTTAGTACCATGGCTGAAAGTAAATTATCTTTTAAATGAAACCAATTATTTTTTTGAAATATCAACTGAAATAATTTATTAGACTTTCAGAATAACAATTACTATCCGCTTATCTTTTGGTATCCTGTTTAGAAACATTATTCTATTTGAAGACAATTGTTACAGTTCATTGGTACAATCATATTTCTCCTCTGCATTACAATTTTTCCAGTCATGATTTTGGAACATCTTTTTACTAGTGCAGCTCAAGACATCTTTTTTTCAACACCTACTCATAACCAGAAATCTTCTTTCCTCTAGATTGACGCTCTTTGTCCTTGAAACTTAAATTTCCAAAGTTACTATATAAAATCATATATTAACAAAAATATTCTTACAATAAAAATTACACAATTCATGAGTTTTTTTACCTCACATGGTTCATAATGGGGGTAACATGTAGAGTTGAAAATTATAGGATGATGTATTTGACATCAGTGCTAGCTAAATAAATGGTGAGAATAATATGCAACTACAACAGAAGTGTCTGTGAGGAAATAAACTGGTTTTTAAATTAACAATGTGGCTTTAGGTAAGGATATACATGTGAATGCCAGTTAAACAGTTATGTGCAAAATATTTTGGATGAAATGGACAACTTACATTAAATTGATAGTGTAGCATTAGCTCTTTTTAATGCATCTGACAGAATGTACCTTAAAATAATATTAAATAGGATGAAAACTATTGGAGTGGGAGAAACAGTTACTGGCTGTGGAGAGAAATTTTTGAAATGAAGGAAGCAAAGTCATACAGTACCTAATGCAGACCTGCCAACTCTCCCGCTTTTGGCGGGAGTCTCCCGCTTTTTATCAAATTCTCCCACTTCCCAACTTTTACAGATTGTCTCCCGCTTTATAGAATTGACATAAAATTGTAAGAAATAAAGGCTGAAAAAAAAAAAAAAAGCCATCATAGGCAAAAGATCAGAGAAAAATCTAATACCGTGGCAGCAACTTTCTCCATGTATTACGACCTTAGAGGAGATTACGACGCACGATGTCATTCAGTTTTGAAGGAGCAGGTATGCTAGGTAGCATGTTGCGTGGCCGCACTCATGCGCTGCCTTGACTTTCTCGTTACCGAACGAAAGGGAGGGTAGAGAGAGAATTTTCTTTTTCGCGTCTGTTGATATTGTATTGCGATTACCACGTGGAGATTTTTGTGCGCGTGTGTTTCTTTTCTTTCCAGTCCAGATGTTGTCAAAGGATTCTAAAAAAAAGTATCAGACTGTGTTTACCAAGGCCTATTCAGAGGAATATTCTTTTATTGTCACTTCAAAAAAGGATAAATCGTCTGCATTTTGTACAATTTGCGCATGTGATTTTTCAATTGCTTCTGGAGGTAAGTATGATATTACTAAGCATATCGCCTGGAAAAAGGATACGGATAATGCTCGGACAATCGATATAAATAAAAAAAATAGATTTTGCCAACCGACAAAATGAATATTCTGTTATTCGGGCAGAATCATTATTTACCACATTTCTTGTAGAACACAATGTACCAATTGCGTGTGCTGATCATGCTGGGCCGTTGTTCAGTAAAATGTTTCCTGACAGCAAGATTGCAAAGAAGTATGGCTGTGCGATTACTAAAACCACAGCAATAATAAATGAAATGGGATAAATAGAGAAAGATGCTATTGTTTCAATCTTAAAGAAGGTGCCATTTTCCATAGCTACTGATGGTAGCAATAAAGGTCTTTCGAAGTTATATCCCCTGGTTGTCACATTCCATAATGAAAATTTTTTAAAAATTGAATCAAATTTATTATCAACTCCTGCCTTAGAAGGTGATAGCACAGGAATTAATATTGCCAATTTAAAATTAAATGAATTGAAATCAAATAATATCCCATTGAAAAATTGTTTGGCCTTAAGTGCTGATAATGCTCCAGTAATGATAAGCAAAAAAATGGAGTTGCAGGCATTTCATCTAATGAAATTGAACATTTGGCTGTTATTGGATGTTCATGTCACCTAATCAATTTAGCAGCTGAAAAGGGTGCATCCTGTTTTCCTACAAAAATTGAAGAATACGTTATTGATATATATTATTATCTTGAAAAAAGCTCTAAATGAAAAGACAAATTAAAATTCTTTCAATCCATGTATTATGTTGAAACCAAAATTTTTTTGAAGCACATATGCACACGTTGGCTGTCATTAAGTCGTTGTATAGCAAGATTAGTTGAACAATGGAGCCCACTAACATCCCTTTTTAAAGAAGAAATTCATAATAACAGTAACAGCACTAGTGGATTGCAAGACTATAAAATTCCTAAATTAAGTGTTCAGAATAGTTTAGCTTCGTCTGAGATTTAGGAAAAGAAGGTATCATCCAAGGAGAAAACGTGTTCTTCCAATAAAAGGAGTTCAGATACAGTTTCATCTTCTCAATCAGCAAAAGACAAAAAATTAAAACTTGAATTATGCAGTTCAAAGTCTGAAACTCGTGGGATTATCTCACTGAAGAAAGATTGTTTCTATTTCTTTCTTCAGATCTCAACAAAGCATTGTGCTTTTTCTTGTTGTATACCATGCTGCTGTTTGAAACACCAAATATTCAGCTGCATTCAACTACACCACATATCCATCTCTTGCAGAAATTATTATTGGATATGCTGAGAAACTTTTTTTCAAGGTTCCTTTTGCTGAATGTTGTCAAATCTTCTCAATTACTTGACATCAATTATCATAAAAAAACTAATCAAAAAAGTGACTCAGATTTAGTGATTGGTAATTCTGCTTTCAGAAATGTTGCAACTTTAAAGCCTGATGAAAAAGAGCTTTTTTTCTCTACTATTAGAAATTATTTTACAACTGTGTGTGATTATATAAGGCTTAAATTTCCTTTTGAAAGTGATATCCTTATTAATTCTGAAGTTGCTGAAATTACTACGATTGCAAATGCTTCATTTTCCAGTCTGAAATTTTTGTTGACAAGTTTCCTTGCCTTCTTTCAACTTTAGAAGATGTGGGTTTTGACACAGCTGTAGATACGTTACAAAACGAATTTTGTGCATTTCAGATTGATGATTTACCAGATGAAATAAAATATGATGGACAAATAGATGTACAATGGTCAAAAGTTGGAAAATTATCAGACGATGGAGGAAAATTCAAATATGGCACTCTATCTAAAGTGATGCTTGGAATTTCGACCATCCCACACAGCAATGCTGAGTGTGAGCGAATTTTTAGCTTGGTGACCAAGACCCATACACAGTTTAGATCTGCACTTTCGAATCAGACTTTAGTAAATTTATTAACGGTGAACTCAAGAATGCAAGAGGCTTGCTTTGAAAAAGAATTTGATATTCCTTTTCTGAAAAGGGCAAAGTCAGTAACTTCTTCTTCTTTAAAAGAGTAATGCCTTGCATTATTGTATTATACTTGTAAATAGGACTGTAAATAGAACTGTAAATAAGAAAATAAATATATAATCAAAGAAATAAGGAATGAAGAAATATCATAAATTGTTAACTCCTAAATGAAAACTGTCAATCAATATTTTATATAGGTAAGTCAATATTTTTTAATGGCAATTTTAAGATAAGTGTAATATAAAATATGTACCTATACATTTAAGTAAGTAAATATTGACCCTATTGCACAATTATGATATTGCATAAAAATGTCTACCTCTTTTTCAAATCTAGCATAAAAATGTCTCCCTCTTTTTCAAATCTAGAGGTTGGCAGGTCTGCTAATGCAGTATCGAAAACAGTGGAAGTAAATATGGGAGTGCCACTGGATAATGTATTGTGTCCATTGCTATTCATTATTCTAATGCCTGATTGTGTTGGTAGTTTTCAGACAGAATAAGGTTGTTTGCAGATGCCATATTGTTATGTAACAGGATCAAAACAAAATAAGAACATGAACGGTGGCAGTGTGGCCTGGATAGAAATGTAACTGTGCAGGTCAACATGAGATGAAGATTAATGCCAAGAAGAGTCAGATTATTAGATAATAATAATAATAAAAAATCAAAAGTTATTTATGATTATATAACAGGGAAGGAATTGCTTGTTGAATACCTGAAGTGTAAAAATCTTAGCATAACAGCTGATAATAATTTCAACTGGGCAAAAAAACATCAGCTGGAAGAGTTTTAAAAATTCTACATATATTGGAGACGGTAATGAGGTGACGTACCAGAGAAATGAGTGAGTTTGGTTTAAAAATCATGTTCAAACCATTGCTTGAATATGGTGGTGTAGTTTGGGGTCCACATTATGGGTTCAAGTGAAGAAGATGGGTTGGGTGAAGAGCATCTAGGTTTTTCTGCAGAAATTACTACAGAGAGCACAGTCAAGAACTGATAATATAAAGGATCTGGATTGGGATTCATTGTAAGGCAGGTGGATGCTAAAGAGTGTTGGTGTTGAATCTTGGTAGATTTTAGTGGAAAAATTAAAAGTAGTGCATTGAAGGGGGGAGATGACCATGACCTCAAGCTGGCACTCAATTTTAGTCATAAGGGAGTCAGAGAATTTTCTTTTGCAGTTAAGGAGGTCAGGGATTGTAATAAATTACCAATGAAAATGGTGAATAATTTACTAAAAACTTCGAAAAAAATTATAATTAAAATTCATAAATGACAAAAATAGGCTGGTACAGGATAGGTAATAAATAGGTATACAGGCAAATTGTCACCATAACAGGCATTCGATTGCAATCGCTCAAAATTTAAAAAAATTGAATATGTGTGTTTGAAAATTTCCATTTGATCATAACCTATATTGCTGTTAACAGTAGTACTTTTATTGTTTGTTTTAAAATTCCGAGTTGGGAGTGGTCATTAAAAACTCGTATTATACAATGCATCATACAATTTATTATATATTCCTAGGTCAGTTGTCGGCCTTGATCGAGAATTTTATTCTCTTTTTTCACGAGCCCTCATTTCTCCAAATAGTCATATGACATTTGCTTGATTTTCTTATTGCAGGCTGATATTATGGAAACAGAAATGGACTACTGCAAAGAAATATATGATCTCATTGATGAGTTCCAGATTCCATGCCCTCCTGAAGATCAAGCCAATTATCTGGTATAAAACACATTCAGTATTCAATAAGTAAAATAGAAAAGAAAAATTATAAAAGTTATTTGGAAAATTGAGGAAAAACTAAAAGTACTGAAAGTAATTTTTTCTATGCACCAGTTTGGCTAATTTATATATAACTGTTCATAATAGTCCAGATAAGGAATTCAGTGAAAGATAAAATGCTAAAGTTGCTCAGAAAATTCATGAAAAACTGAAAGTAATTTTTTCTAAGGAATGATTTGCCTAGTTATTTAAACATTCATAATAGTCTGAATAAGATGTTGGAAGAAAGAAAAATCGGAAATATGCCCTGAAAATTAAGGAAAACTGAAAGCACCTTTTTTTAAAGACAAATATAGCTACTTTTTTTTAAAAAAAATATTCATAATAGTCTGAATAAGGTTTTTAGAGAAAGAAAAATTGGAAAAATTGCCTGGAAAATTCTGAAAAAACTGAAAGAACTTGTTCCTCTGGACCAATTTGTCCATTCTTTTTTTTTTTTAAGTGTATTTGTAATAGTCTGAATAAGGTTTTTAGGGGGGAAAATTGAGAAATTAGCCCAGAAAATTGGAGAATTGGGGAAAAACTGAAAGTACTTTTTTTCTATGAAATCTATTCAATCATTGTAATGGTCTGAATAAGGTTTTACAGAAGGAAAAGCTGGAAAATTTGAGAAAGGCTGTAAGTGCTTTTTTTATTGACTAATTTGGCTATTTTTTAATGACCATAATAGTTTCAACAAAGTTTTAGTGGGAAAGAAATTGGAAAAGTTGCCTGGGAAATTGGAAAATTTGGGAATGGTGGGTAGTACCTGTTTCTCTGGACCAATTTGGCTATTTTTTCCCCCAAATATTCTAGTAATCTGAATAAGGTTTTTAGAGAAAGAAAAATTAGAAAATTCTAACAAAAACTGAAAGTGCTGTTTTTCTATCTTTCTTTCTTTATTTTATTTTATTTTATTCTTTTTTAAATGAAGATGTTTGTAATAGCCAGAATAAGGATTTTAGTGAAAGAAAAATTGGAATAGTTTTCTAGGAAAATTGCAGAATTCAGGAAAAACTTAATGTTCTTTTTTCTAAGGATCTCTTTGCCTATTTTTGTAATAGTCCAAATAAGGTGTTTAGAGAATGAAAAATTGGGAAAGTTCCTGGAAATGTGGAGAAAAACTGAACTTTGGACCAATTTTGCTAATTTTTAAAATTGTTGTAATTGTCCCATTTAGGTTATTAAAGAAGGAAAATGTTTACTCACAACTGACAAAGTGTAGTCAACATTCGTTACCTTGTATGCGCAGCCTTTCCCATCTAATCACCTAGTTTTTTTTGTGTCTACATTCTGTGAAATGGAAATACTGTTGTTTACTTGTTACCTTGCTTTAGACTGCTTATTTACTTGTGGTTAAGCATACAATCACTTCTAATTAGCTTATTTGTTATTTAGTTTTACATACCTTAACATAGAACTCATACACATTTAACAATATAACATTTATCTGTTTCAACAGATCTCTATACTTTCTTACATTTTCTGTAAATAGTTCAAATATGGTGGTTGTAAGCTATCTGTTGAATTTTGTAACGCAGTAACAAAATTTTGTTCTTAGAACCACGAGTTAGATTGGATAGAATATTAGTGCATTTCATTTTTATAGTCAGTTTCTATGTTTGTTCAAGTTAGAAAGCAGTTTTGCAGTTGTTGAGATAGTATTTTGCATTTTATCAGTTTTCGGCATTCGCCTGGAGTGGAAGTTCATATCTAAATTATTCATTTTTGGCTAAAGTATTAATGTTACTAAATTTTGTATAATAACTAAAGTTCACATTTACTTAAACATCTAGCTATTGATAAAATTTTAGAAAGATTTAATTATTTTTATTGTCAAGGTCAAATTAGATGATGTAAGGACTTCAGACGTGCGATTTCATATCTGTCAGCCTCCCAGCAGCCATCCATGTGAATAAGGAAAAGAGTTTGTTCCCACGGTTCGTGAGAGAGCAGTAGCCAGAAATCTTCGAGAAGCAGGGAGCAAGCTGATATAGACGAGTACATTCAGTTGGTTGGTCTCAGTCTGTCAGGAACTGCGAACGCGCTAACATGTAGCTCAGTAGTCCGGCAAGTTTTTTATTAAGCACTGCTGTGCGAGTTTTATTTTGGAATAATGTAGATTCGCATATTCAAGGATTTCGCCAAGTAGAGCCTTGGTTTGTTTGAACTTAACAAAACAATTGAACAATGGGAGCGTGTGACATACATTTATTGGCTTTGTTCAACTAGTGATTTAATTCTTTGAACTATTGTGGTGTGGTCTGGCTCGAACGGTTAATCGTTGCAAAACATTTCTTTGGAAAATTCGTCTGATTGCCTGTACAGTTTTTGGTTTTGTAAAATTGAAGAATATAGTTATTTAAATGGCAGTGAACTATTTATTGAACTTTACCTTTTCATAGTTTTTGGGTTAAAATCTATGTGGCGACCGTATAATTCTACCTAAGCCAAAACTGTTACTTCCAAGGCTACACACAGTTGAGTTTTGCTCTACCCCAAGCATAAGCTTGCCTCTTACATGGTATAGTATGGGACCCACATTTTTGGTATCAAATACAGAAGTTTAAGGTGGTGAAAAGAAGGGCAGTAAGATTTGTCTCTCGAAATTGTTGCAGAAAAAAATCAGTTCAGATATGATAAACGTGCTGGAATAAGATTTGAAGATTTGAGAAAGGTGAAGATAGTCATGGGACTGTACAAGAGGTATGTTGGTGATTAGTTATGGGAAGATATTGGTGTAAGAATTAGGAGTAATGCATGGAAGGGAAAACATGACCATGACCACAAGCTGGCACTTGATTTCAGGAACAAGGATCTGGGAAGATTTTTTTTCTGAAGGAAGGGTGTCAGTGATTGGAATAAGTTACCAAGAAAAATGATGAATAATTTATTAAAAACGTTGAAGGAATTTAAAGTTCAAATTTGTAGAGGGCAAAAGTAGCTGGGTACAAAAAAGGGATAAATGAATCTGTAGGGAAATTGCCACCAGAGTGTGTGGCCCTATCGTAATGCCCTTTATTGTTCATTCTCGTATCAAAGAATGTTGTTAACATGTCCACCATTTATTTATCTTCCTTGCTGTAGCACTCTGTTCTTATCATTTCTGAGTGTGTACTTTTGCTCAAATGAAATCTGATATTAAATATCATTAAAATCAGTATCATGTCATTACAATTAAATGTATCATCAGCTTTTCCTATCTGTTGTGTAATATGTAGATTATACTATGTTAGGTATATTCATGCATAAGAAAATCTGTTTTTCCACAACTGTTACATTGTCACGGTCCGAGTGGTTGTTTGCCTATTTGTGGACGTTGTGAGTTGTGGATCTTAATTATAGTGACTTACGTTCATGTTTTTAGGCCACTCCTAAATCTTCTGTTCTTCCTTGAAGCTCTATTACTAATTGTAGTAATTTATCAGGATATCTGACACCACTCCATTTTACGGTCGGAGAACCAAGGATAGAGAAGGTTAGGACTAGGACTGGTTTATCACCCATTAGCTGATATAAACTATCCTATTAGAATGAGAAGACGGCTAACTGGTAGTGAGTCCGTTTAATGGCCACTGAAAATTGTGTATTTACAGTCGATTACGTGTCCTGCAAGGACCACTCCGAATGCAAGCATCTTGAAGCTAAATTACAGCTACCAATACGGACTGATGGATTGAATGACTATGATTTGAGACATGGTAGTTTGGTTGGAAGGCATTAGCACTAGGCGAAGCTATGAGAGTCGGCGTGATCTATTATCTAACCCATACTGACTGGTTCAAGTCTACATGAAGAATGAGAGAGAGTAACGTTACTTATGTTTCGAAGTGAACATCTATTTGCGTCATAGCTGACCGGAACAAACCTGCTATAGGTGACTTTGCTGTAAGCATTTTTATCGAACTCCAAGCTATGCTGAGTTGCGTCTGTCTTAACCGATCAGGCCCGTTGCAAGTTAGAGTCACAAAGCACAGCAACTATTCTGAAAAATACTAATTTTTCTTAATCAAACCCTTAGATCCAATACGTCCTTCACAACATGTTTGAAATCCATGTATTTTCATCATTTTTACATGTGTTAAATTTTGCATATTAATTTTAAATTATTTAAAATAATTTTAGATTTGTTATTTGTAGTGTCATTTGGAAAACTAATGGTAATAGTGCATTCTTTTTAATCAAAATTATCTCATGTTTTTGTTACTTCACTCACAACTACTGCTGATAAACAATATATTTTACATTCCTTACTTACTCCTTTCCCATATAACCTGTCACATAATAAATGATATTTGTGTGGTTTAATTAAATTGGATGTTGGATGTGAAACTATTTGGCAGTTCAGTTAACCTCCTCATTACTTTTACAGATAGTTCTCTCCAGAATTGGTCACCAACCCACAAATTCTGATTTTATAAATAGTACATTTGAATAACTGATGAAATGAACTACAAATGAAAAACTGTATAAACATTTAAATCATTATTTATTCTTCAAAATTAAATTCAATTGTTTAGTATTTAAAAGCTACATGTAACTACTTTTTATATGTTTATCGGCTTCTCTTCTTTAAGTTTATTACAAATTATTTTCCATGAAGAAATATATTCATTCAAATTACAACAGTCACTCAGTTATTAAAGTTCAAATACCCATCCTTTGAATTAAATATAGCAAACTATGTAAAAGGAAGCAAATTAGGATAGGGAAATGAGCCACCACTTACCTTTAGATGATGGATGTGGCAGCGCGAATACACAGAAAAGGCACAAACACAAATAATAAAGAAATATTTGGGAAAAAAACCCTTCATCAACGAGAGAACATTATGAGAGGTGGGTGCAGCCGGAGATTGCCTCCCGGTGGTCTTTCCGTCTTTCATTGTCATCAAACTATGTAAAAGTAAGATAGGATAGGGAAAATAAACAGTTACCCGTCACTTACCACAGATGAAGGCAGGAGGGCGAGACACGTAAAACACAAAAACAAACGAATTGCACAATATTTCGACTTTAGTCTTAGTCATGTGGGAGGCGAGACATATGGCAGGAGGAAAGATGTGGTCACATCCCAACCCGCTACATGAATGAAGCACAGGCGGAAAACGCATGGTAGTGGTAGAATTGGGGGGGGGGGGGAATAGGCATGACCAGCGATAAAAGTGAAACAAATCAATATAATCTTTGTGTAGCATAATTCAAAAAGTTATAATTGAAAATAAAGGGAGATAGGAGAATTTAAATATATATATATCTTAAAAAAAACTGAATAGATGTAATGTACATATAAAAATAACCGACTGTAAAATCAAATGAGAGATGGATGGCAAGTGACAGGTTTAATGTAGGTATAGGCCAGGGGTGTGTCTGGTGTCAAGGATATGTTGGTAGGCTAGTTCCCATCTGCGGAGTTCTGAAGGGGTGGTGGTATTAGGAAAAACTCAAAATTAGAGCTATTATAGTTAATTAAATTAAATTAACTGAATCATTGGTAAATTTTCTAAGAATGAAAGACTGCCAATTTTTTTTTAAGTTCCTCTGAATGCTATCACTGAATTTTTTTTAAGTTCCAAATGCTGTACTTGTAAGAACCGAGCTTATGGTGGGATTCTGCATAAAGCTTGAATCTTAACTATAACCGTGTGTAGCCTTGGATGTAACAGTTTTGGCTTAAATAGAATAATAAGGTCGCCACACAGATTTTAACCTAAAATCTATGAAAAGGTAAAGTTCAGTAAATAGTTCATTGCCATTTAAACAATTATATTCTTCCAAATTTCACAAAGCCAAAAACTGTACAGGCAATCAGATGACTTTTCCAAAGTAATGTTTTACAAGTTCGATTAACCAGTCGAGCCAGACCACACCCCAATAGTTCAAAGAATTAAATCACTAGTTGGAGAAAGCTGGTTAAAGTTCGTCACACGCTCCCATTGTTCAAAAGTTTAGTTAATTCAGACAATTCCGAGGCCTCACATGGAGAAATACTATTTCAACACGACATTATGGTTAACTTGAATAAAACCAGCGGCATTATTCCAAAATAAAACTTTCACTGATGTGCTAGATATAAAACTTTCCGGCCTACTAAGCTACATGTTATTGCGCAGACTGCTTCCGTACGACTGGGGCGAACAACTGCACACACGGTTCTATATTCACATAGCACTTCTTGCTTCTCGAATATTCCTAGCGGCTTCTCACGCGAAGCGTGGGAACAAATCTTTTTCCTCTTTCTCAGGGGTGACTGATGGGAAGCTCGTCAGATATCAAATCGCACATCTGAAGTCCTAACATTGGCTAATCTGACCTCGACTATAAAAATAATTCTATCTCCTTGAAACTTTACAAAAAACTAGATCTTTAAATATCATGAAAATTATCCTAACTTTAATACTTTAGCTGAAAATAAATACTTTAAATATGGACTTTCGCAAGCCCACTCCAGTCGAATGCCGAAGAATGTTGAAATTAAAAATATTGAAAATACTATCTTGAAAACTGTAAAACTGCTTTCTAACTTGAATAAACATAGAAAAATTACTTTGAAAATGAAATGCACTAATATTTTATCCAATCTAACTCGTGGTTCTGAGAACAAAATTTTGTCACACAGTTACAAAATTTAACAGATAGCTTACATACTGTCATCTTTGACACATGTGACATGCCCACTGCCTATTCTATCCAAAAAATTTATGGCCAATTGCTAGCATGGCCCTTAGATCAGGGATGGCCAACTCAAATGATCTTGTGGTTCACTTTGGAAATGCATCATAACTCCGCGGGCTGCATATAAATTTATACACCTCCATATTATAATTAGATACACTATAGACATTTTTTTGGAGTGAAAAATTGAAACATAATGAGTTATTATTATTGTGTTTACTATCATTCTTACATGTAAAAACAGATAATATAGTAATAATGATACAAAATGCACATTTTAACGAAATATATAACACTAAAAATGATATATAAATGTAAATGAAATAAATTTGAAAGTATGGATGCACAAATAGTGTAATTGTTTAATACATTGGTTCTCACTACTTTGGCCATTATAAATTTTTTGTAATAACTCTCGCAGGATGGAAAAATATTCAATGCGGGACGCCAGTTGGCCACCCCTGCCTTAGTCTCACTCTTGCTCTGGGTACTTCCAGCTCATAAATCTTCCAGATCATTCTCGAACTTTCCAGAAAACACATCATCAGCTTCCAGTGTTCAGCTTGTGTTTTAGTTATGAAATTTTGCCTGATCATTCTCAAATAACAGTATGTCATGTAATTAATTATTTTAGCAGTTTTATGTAATTATTTTTAAAAACAATTAATAGTTAAGGTGTTAAAATTATTCAAACTGCCTAATCACCACATTTACATTTTCACTTTTATATATCACAACCTTGCTTGATCTTTTAGTGTGTAAAAATTATCTTTTAACTCTATTTTGATATATTACTGCTCAAATCGGTAACTATGACATAGTAACCAAAACTGAATTTTCTCCATATTCTTGCCAACATAGCTTTAGAAATAGATATCTATTTTCTAATTTTATATTTTTAAATGAGACTTTTACCACCATTATTATTTAAAAATGCCCTTTCTTATAATTTATTTAAATCTAGGAAGCATTTAACTGTTGCTGTATTATTATTCTCTGTATTTTTATGTTTACCTATATCTGCATTTACTTCTTTTAGTTGGATTCTAAATTAGTTATATCAAATATACTGTACTGAATGGTATGCTTAATTTCACTTTAATTGCTAATATCTTTTTCTTAGTTTATTTTTAGTTTTGAAACTTTGAATTTAAGCTCACTTTAGTACTGAAAACTTGATGTGCTAGCTATTTTCTAATTATTTATTGGGGTAAGGTTTATTTTATTCAATATTCCTAAAATCCATTGTTTGCATCGACTAATGATGTCACATTAGAATCTTTTCCTCCCATCTTAATAACTTCATTTATTAATTTCCTGCCATTAATCAATTTTCGCCTTACTGAACCATCTATAAAGCTGATTGTATTCATTCTTAATAGTTGTGGTAGTGTTATATTCAAATGGCATCATCCCATTCACTTTATTGCAACACTCCATACCAGTTGAACTTTGCCTTGTTTATAACATAATATAAAAATAATTTTATATGGTTGAAATATGGCTGAAAATTTAACTTTTTTTTGTATCAACATCTTTTGCAGTTTCAGCAGGCTGCTACCTTATAATTTGATAAATGTAATAATGGTTTCAGAAATTTGCATATAATGTACCAGTCGATATTGAATGAGCCCAACATAATATGTGTTTTTCTTGATTACGAAAGCTTCCGCAGTCACTGTACGTATTATCTTGGTTCTCTGGGTGGAGCCATGTCGATTTACTGAAACTTAATGTTTCTGCCATCATGCTGTGGCCTTCCCTTCCTCTGAAGAAGGCCACAGCACAAATGCAGCAGAAATGTTAGGTGTTAATAAATCGATGCAGCTCCACCCGGAGAACCAAGATATTTCATAATGTGTGTTTTTCTTGTTTGAACTTAGTAGTTTTTACCAAGAAAAAGTGTTTTATTAATTTAAATTCATGATTTGGCTTCAAAGATGAGATATTTTGACGTAATAAAATGTAATTTTTGTATTTTTTCTACTAATCATTGCTAAAAATATTGAAACATTATTATTATTTGTAGTATTTTGTTATAAAATAAATTTATTTCAGTTTTGTTGAGTATGTATTATCTGCACAGTTAACCAAAGAATACTTTTAAATTTTATGTTAAAACTGCACATCGTTGTGTAAAAATCATCTAGAAAATATAATGATATTATCACTAGTACATCAAGGCAGATCTAGCCAATGGCTGGAAGCTGTTGAGGATGATGACGATGATTACGACATCAAATGTTATTGAAAGATGTACCATTGAGTGTGTAAACTTGAAAAGTTTAAATCACAAATATTATACTAAAATCTGGGGCTTTTGGTTTAATGTAACAGTCAAATCAAAATCTTTAGAATACTATGTTACATCAAACTGTAAGAGGAATTTTCAGTAAACAAGGAAAATGACTTATGCCTTATAGAAATTTAAAGTTTGAGAAAGTTCGTTTTGTCTTTTTCTAAATATTTGCCTGA
This sequence comes from Vandiemenella viatica, assembly GCA_031002005.1. Taxonomy (NCBI): domain Eukaryota; kingdom Metazoa; phylum Arthropoda; class Insecta; order Orthoptera; family Morabidae; genus Vandiemenella; species Vandiemenella viatica. The sequence continues at coordinate 129,614,609 of JARYHS010011408.1, read as the reverse complement.
CAAATACAAATTTATAAGTTAAGCTCTTATTACTGTAGATCAAATATAGAGAAGGAAGAAGTTGTAATTTTTATTAAAAATAATTTTGATTCCACCAGTGCAGTTGTAGGTATTAGATAGAACAATTCTTTGAATGCTCTGTTTCAAAATTGAATAAAGCAAAGATACTCTCATTGATTTCTGCAAGAACTTGCCATGTTTAAACAACAATTTTTAATTGGAATCGATGAAACAACTAGTCCATTCCAATTGTTGCAACACATGTGTAAAAATGACTTGCAGGAAGCCTTTCTTAATATTTCTATAGCTCTGAGAATATACTGCACGTTACCAACGACGTCCGCATGCTGCGAGCGGAGTTTTAGTAAACTAAAAATCATAAAAACCTACCTGAGATCAACAATGAGCCATGAACGTCTTTTTAACCTCACGGTCTTATCAATCGAAAATAGAACAGCTTATGAGACGAATTTTGAGGAAGTTACAGACTCTTTCGCGGAAATGAAAGCTCGACGAGTGAAGTTGTAGGAACATTTAGTGCAAATTTTGCTAGGGCCTAAGGACTAAAATTGTGAGTACAGTCTGGATCGTGCGTTACATATTATGATTATGTGTATTATATATAATGCAAGCAATAAAATGTTTTTTGTCTTTTTTATCACGTTAGTTTAATAGTACCCAACTGAGTGTGGTGTTTTCATTAATGGGGGGGGGGGGGGGCGCCAACATGAAGTTTTTGCCCCAGTTCAGAAAAATCCTAGATCCGCCACTGGTTATAATGAGGAAAAAATGACTGAAATTTTACGGGCACATATACAGAGTGTATAGTAATAGAATAACAAAACAGATCTTCACCCTACTGAACAAATATAAATCCAAACCCACATAGTTCACTGAAACTGAAAAGGACATGAAAAATGCTGGAGTGAAAGCAGATATAATAGACAACAGAACACTTTTTAGAGAAGTAGTTCACAAGGCAGGGTTTCAGGAGAGACGGAAATACATAAAGGGAAGGAAATGGACCCAGGAACAAAAGGAACAACACTCTCAAAGAATGAAGGAAGTTTGGAAGCAAAGAAAATTAAATACAAAGAAACATAGCCAAAGTTGATTTATCATACCCTCCAAATGGGTTATTCGGAATAATAATAATAATATAAAAGAAATATTAAAATGTTAATTAAAACATTATAAAACTTTCTATATATTGCTTATAGAGTGAAAACAGGTCGGAAGTGTTCGTTTCACAGGTTGTTAATAAAAATAAATAAATTCTTTTCTACCTTTCTGAAGTAAGTTGTAGTAAAAGGAAAGGTGTCAACATGTTAAAAATGAAGTGGGAAAAGGGTCGTTTGGAAAGGGTATTAGAGTTACTTATAAATACAATATTTATATGGAAAATAAAGGTAAAATAAATCCACCACTCACCAAAGTTGAAGGTAGGAAGACAGCAGCAACAAAAAACACTCCAAAAACAAAATAAAATTCTTCAAGAGAATAGATCCATGTTACTGAGGTCACGGGGCACCCACGGACTGTGCAGCCGCCTTCTTCTTCTTACTCCATTATTGTTTTTAAAGTACTAAGAAAAGTAATTCTATGGCCAAGTACCATTGTCATTCAGAAAAAATAAGAAATACTGCTCAGAACAGAATAAAATAGGAAATGGGGAAAACCAGAAATCACTCAAAACAAAAATAAAACGGCATGGACTTGAACATAATGAAGTAGAAGAACTTTGAAAAATACATAACAACCCTTTTACTTCAGTTATAGATGTTTTAAGAATAGAAAAAGAATCTCCAGCTAGTTTCCAAAGGCTCTTTTAGACTGTTCCTCAAATAGATTTGTGGGACTGAACCCATCACCAGGAATAGTCTCAGAAATAAATAAACTCAAGAAACAATTAAAAATTCTTGTAGCTATGACAAAATTTCAAGTTTATTACTGAAAAAATGTGTTTAGAAATTAGTAACGGCCCCATAGTGGAAGAAATAGGGAGATTTGAAACTTTTATTTAAAAAAGAAGAGGCCTTACAAAGTATTTAAAAAAAAAAAAAAGAAAGAAAGAAAGAAAAAAAGATGAATTGTAGAATAATAAAACATGTTACACAATATAATATTTGCATGTGGCTGTGTTGACTGTCAGGCTTGTGTGAGCTCAGCCACATGTTTCTTTCTACCTGACAAAGGGTTAGCCCTGAAATATTGTGTTTTTTGTGTTTGTATATTATTTCATGTTGCTTCTGAACACCTCCCTTCAGCTTTGGTGAGTGGTAGGTGTAGTTTATCTTTCATTTCCACATAAATATGATATTTTACTACTTCATAGTTTAGATCCTTGAAAAGCTTTTCTTCAGACATTGCTATGTATTATTTTTATATAATACACTAGCTGACCCGGCAATGCTTCACTATTGCTGGACTTGAGTAGGCACATAGATTAAATGAAAAAATATTTACATATAAATTTTAAACTGCTGTTTCATTCATTTTCAGTTGGAAAGGGCGAGAGGGGATGCGCTTTGGAAAACATGTGCAGGCAGTATTTTTCTTTTTGTTTCAAACTATAAGTGTGCAAATTCCCATTGAAATCTGATGAAATATGTGGTTTCGTCTAAATTATGGGTAGAAGGGGTGGGTTTTTTTAATTTTTTTTGACAGGTACCTTCTCCGTCATTCCATCAACAACTCACCAAAGCTTCACCATAAACGGACGTACGGTTTGCGGGTTTGTTTAAATTATGGGGTGTTATGGGGAAGAGGGGGTAATTAAGGTGGTGGAAAGAGAGGAGAGGGATTGAGTTTTTGTGAAATTAATGTGTACAGTATTTCTCTCTCTTTTTTAAAGTATAAGTGTACAAATTCTTATCTAAATCGGATAAAAAATGTGGTTTGCCTAAATTATGGGGTGAAAATGTAAAGGGTTGGAAAGGGGCAGAGGGGATGAAAATTCGGAAACCATACGTAGGCAGTATTTTTCTGTTTGTTTTAAAGTAGAAGTGTACAAATTCTTATCTAAACCGATAAAAAATGTGGTTTGCCTAAATTATGGGGTAAAAACGTAATGGGGTTGGAAAGGGGGAGAGGGGATGAATATTCAGAAACCATAAGTAGGCAGTATTTTTCTGTTTGTTTTAAAGTATAAGTGTACAAATTCGTACCTAAATCGGATAAAAAAACTGTGGTTTGCCTAAATTATGGGGTAAAAACGTGATGGGGATGGAAAGGGGGAGAGGCGATGAATATTCGGAAACAATATGTTGGCATTATTTTTCTGTTTGTATAAATGGACAAATGTACAAATTCCTATCTAAATCGGATAAAAAATGTGGTATTGCCTAAATTATAGGGTAATGGGGGTGGAAAGGGGGAGAGGGGATGAATATTCGGAAACCGTATGTAGGCAGTATTTTTATGTTTATTTTGAAGTATAAGTGTACAAATTCCTATCTAAATCAGATAAAAAATGTGGTATTGCCTAAATTATGGGGTGTAATGGGGAATAGGGGGTGACTTTTGGAAATTTTTTTTCACAGGAACCTTCGCAGACGCACACTTGAAAACTCTCCAAAGTTTCATTGCAATTTGATAAATGGTATAGGAATGCATAGAAGACGAACAAACAAACATTGATTTTTATATATAGGATTTGATTGACTGAATAGTAAAACATGCCATATATGAGGGTTTTTTTGTGAGGTTTTAAAAAAATTTAACTGTGTTAAAAATTAATTAATATTATTTTTATATCAGTGTTTTTCCAGAAAACTACTCATAAAAGACTAAGAGCATTATATTTGTGGATGACATTAAAATGATTGTAAAAAATAATCTTACTTTAATAAAGAATTAAATGGAGCTTTTTCAGCAACCTCCTTTAAATAAAATTTTATTATAGTGATTTCCTTGATTTAAAACTAAAAGTTATGCACAGGAATACTAACATATAAATTATAAAAATAAAATTACTTTGGAAACAAAGAGATAAATTTCCTTGGCATCTAAATAGATGATATTTTTGAATGGATACAACATACTACATAATCACTGGAAAAGTTAAGCAATGCCAACTTTGCAACAAGTTCACTTCCTTTAACAGCACATCTGCAACCAGTGAAAAAGGTGTACTCCTATTTTTAATCATTAATGTCTTAAGGCAAATTTTTTTTGGGAAACTCTTCACTAGTAAAAAAATTCTCATAGCACAGTATAAAGCTATTCCATTGCTTTGTAGAACTTAATGAGAGAACTATTTAAGAACCTCAGTGTTTTTACAATGACTTCTCAGTATATATGCCCTCTTGTTAAATTTTTTCGTGTAGAATCTCAATACAAGCTTCAAATAATAACATAACTGAACACATCATTATGATTAATACAAAGAAAGATTATGTGTAAAGGGAAAATAAATTATAACCAACACTTGATAAATTTGCAGCAACACAAAGTAATATACAAACACAATATTTTGTGTTTAACTCTTCATCATATGGGAAGAAACATGTGGCTGGTAGACCTCCCAGTTGCTTGCCATAATACCCGTGACCTCAATAGCTACTTCACAGTCAGAACCAGATATCACTTCCCAATCTGAACTCAACTCTGCAGGTGGGAATTGGCCTATGAACACATTCTTCAGACTAGACACTCTCTCAGGCCTCAATTTCAGGTATTACCTCTCATCCTCACACTGTTATACCCATAACTGACCAGTACAATAGATTCATATATGTATATTTAGACTTTATTTCAAATTTTATTTTCAATTATTTTTATTATCATTATTATTTCTCCTTTTAAATGTCCCATTTTTCTTTTTAGTGGCTAGTACCTAATTATATTATCATTGTTTTCTCAACCACCTCCAATTTCATTCTGCGTGTGACTGTGTTGACCGTAAGGCTTGCGTGAGCTCAGCCACATTTCTTTCCACTTGATATATTGTGTTTGTATATTATTTTGTGTTGCTGCTGCCCTCCTCCATTCGACTTTGGTGAGTGTTGGGTATAACTTATCTTTCCTTTCCACATAAATATTGCCTTGCTGCAGTCCTTTCACTGTATTGTTACAAAGAAAGATTAATTATTCTGGGACATATCTGTTTGATAAACTTTTAAAAATATAAAATACTTTTCAAATAATATAGATGTCTGTAAAGAAAAACTGAAAATAATCATATTGGCATCTTCTCCTAGTCCATCCAAGAAATTTTATAAAGTAGTATATGATATGACTTTCACAAATTTGAGTTGGAGATTTTGGTGTCAAAGTCACTTTTCTTTGGGACATAAAAATATTTTTTTATAATTATATTCATTAGCAGAGAATATATTACAAATATAAAAGTTTCATATCTATATATATATCCTTGAAGCATTTTCCAGCTCATTGTTATTATATAGTTGAATTTATTTAAATATGCTGTGTTGTGTTATATTACATTCAGTGTGTCTAGAAGTATGGGTTTGAATTACAATACATGAAGTGCTTCTTTTATCTGCGTTTAATAATGAACCATCATCAAAACTTTTTCAGGGATTTAGTGTTGCTTTGTCATCACTCCGTGCATTAGTGGACAATAAAATTGGTCAACATCCAAAAATCCTGAGCAAATTTGATACCCAGATAAACAGAGATATAAGTGCATTAATTGGCGATGTTGGTGATGTTAGAGATGAAGTTATGGTAAGTTCTTAGTAATTATAAAAGTGGTTCCAGTTTAATGTTAATCAAAGAATTTAATAAATTATTGTATAATGCCAAACACACAGTTAAAATTCACAATAATGTTTCATGAAATTCACAGTAACATTATTCCATACTTTTGTTGATTATAAATTTTTGCAGCTTCTGCGATATAGGCTTCTCAACACTTTTTAGCAGATTTTTCTTTTTTCTTTCTGTTACTATTTTTTAAAATGTTAAGACCTATTATTGTCTTATTAACTTACTACTGTTTCAATCCAGAACTACACTGTTGATGCCTAGTTAAAATTTAGCTTGTACAGGGTTACTTGCGGGACGATTTTTAATTTACTTAGTAATATTATTAATTGTTACAGAAATAATGGTGAAAACATACCATTTCATAAAACATATGTTGTATGAAACATTAAGTGTGTTCATTGTGTTCAATTCTTGAATATGATGTCATGCATGTGCTGGCCATCCACTAGAATGCAAATTTCCATCCTCTGTAGAAAATCATAAAAAAAACTCGGGTCAACATATCTTCTCCAATCAAATTCACCTCTTCTGTAATTGAATCTTTCAGCTCTAACAAAGTATGTGGTTTGTGAGCATAGACACGAGCTTTCCAATATCCCCTTATTAAATAGTCACAGGGAGACAAATCCTGTGACCTTGGCAGACACGGCACGTCACCAAAACACGAAATTAGCTTGCCAGGGAACATCTTCTGTACAACTCGCATTAATGCATGGGAGGTAAGTGCTGTGGCCCCATTCTGTTGGAAGTAAACATTTTTCTTGTTTATTCCTCGCCTCCGAAATTATAGTCTGAGAAATGTATCCAACATGTGAACATATTGTAGCGTTCAGAGTTTACTGTCGCTGTGATTCCATTTTCCTTGAAAAAGTATGACCCAATTATTCTAAAGCGGGCTACCACACACCAAACTGTTACCTTTGGAGAGTGGAGAGGTTCTTCATTAATGTTACATGGATTTTCAATCACCCAATATTGAAAGTTTTGTTTAGTTAACTGACCCATTTAAGTGGAAATGAGCTTTGTCGCTCATTAACAATATTGCATTAGGATTATCACTAAGCAACACTTGCATACACACTGAGAAGTCTTCTCTTTGTTCATAGTCCCTCTCTTTGAGTTGCTGCACAACCTGCATTTTGTAGGGATGAAATTTCAACTCTAATCCTAAAATCTTTTTCACAGAATCGCGACTCATGTTTAATTTTCGAGCATGTCTGCATGCAGATCGACTCGGACTCCTGATTAAAGCAGTTCTCGCGATGTTATCGGGCTTTCTCACTGTTCTTGCAGGACTGGGTGGCTTTATCTTTGTTACTGTTCCTGTTGTTCTGAACGCATGAACCCATCTTAACAACGTGTTTCGGCTTGGAACTGTGTCATTCTGACCAATATTAAAGCGGTGTTGTAAGATACGCTGTGTTTTGATAATAGATTCACCATTGTTAATAAAAGTGTCGTATGCCAAAAACACGATCCTGTACTGACCACTGATCCATTATGACTAGAATTGTAAGACACACTCAAAACAATGACATAACCTCAATCTCACCATCACATGTAACAACAATGCAACAGCTGAACCAAATTCGTCCAGTCCCCGCAAGTCACCCTGTATAATGTCTGCATCATTCATCATGGTCAGGATTAACATTTTATTAGTATAGATGAAATTAAGTGATACTTTTACAGATGTTGAGGCCTTGGGGATGCCTTTAAGCAGGGGTAATAATGCGGCTAAGAGCAAGACATTTAAAATGAAATGGTCAAAGACATTTGAGAGAAGTAGATATAAAATGGTGATGAAGAGTTTTAAAGCAGAGAATTGAATGTTTGCTATAGAATGATTGACTTCAAAATGATATGAAGAAAAATATTGAAAGAAATACAGTATTATGAAAGTGGAAACGAAAAGAGGAGTACCTTGAGGTGGCATATTGAGAGCATTGGTATCCACTCTTCAATTCAAGGTTAGAAAAAGCTAGGAGATGATATAATGTAGTACTGCAGAATAATTTTAGTGAGAGGGGAATTTTTGCAACTACACAAATTTTGAAAAGGATATTTAGTTTGATGGATCAAGATGTGTATTGAATTTTTATTGTGATGGATTTAAAAACCCATTTTCCGAGGTTCTATGAGGTTCTTAAGCCATTGAAACTTGTTTTAAATAATCTCCTTGTTTTCCTGCAAAAGAAATACAAAGTTATCACAGTACTTTATTACACATAGCTTACTAGTACCATCTAATTCAATTAAACAACACTTTATACAACTCTTACACACAGCCCATTGTGATTTTTTTTCTGTAAGTGTGGTTGTACTGGAGTAGTCTGGTAGTTCAGCTTGCTTTCAAAAGTTCACTGCTCCAGTATTTGGTTCAAATCGCTGTGGGTGCAGAAAAGTTTAACAGTTTTGTTTGATCATATAAGCTATGCTAGGTCAATATGTGGTTCGGACTCTATGTTAAACTGTAGGTCCCAGAGGAAAAGAATTGGCTATCCTACATCTGACACAATGACTTAGTATGTATACTTCCTTTGGGAGGATCCAACCAACTTTGGGGTTGTGAACTAAGTTAGTTTTTTGTAGTTGTGTTACAATATTTGATGTATTAAACTGCATTTTTCTTCATTTTCTACAGCAACCTTGGTTGATTGATAAAGATTCCAATCGTGACGAAGTAAAACTGACTTTAAATACACTTAGTGAACAACTTGCAGAACTCCAGAAGAAGGCAGCTGAATATAAAGGTTATCAAAGACAGTTTAAAGTAAGTTGCTACCTAAATACTTGTTCTATGCACTTGTATCCTGTAAAAATGTGAAATATTGGTAGATCTTAAAATTCTATATTATAATTGATTTTGAAATATTGATTTTGGTATAGTATTGTAGACTTTTCACATAATGGAGTTAAATAATATTCATCTTGATTAATTTATATATTTTTTCTGAGTATCATTTTTGAAATTTTTTGTGAACAGTAAGTATACATGAAACTTTGTACTACATCAAACATGTTTGTAACAGAAATAATTTATGTTAACTATTTAAATGAAAGTCAAGGTTTCTTATTATTACTCATTTTCATCTGATGACAACACATTCTGTTTGTGTTAAAGTATCTGTGTGGTTTGATGGTACTGTATATTATACAGATTAGTATTATTTATTCTGGAGTATGTATCATTTGTGTTAATGGCTGCCTACTGTGTTACTTTCCAAAAGATAGATATTTTTGGACAAAATGTACCTATCTTGGCCTATAAAACCCTACACATTTTACTCTTCCTTCAACAGTATTCAAAACTCTCAGCAGTTCTGCTGCCATTGGAAACATTTCAAGAAAATCAATCTGAGACAATTTCATTCAATTGTGAGGTACATTGCAATCCCCTTAGCATCATTTTTAGCTTGGAGAACAGTCAAAATCACAAGGGTCCACCTACAAAGTCTGTCTGACTTAATAATCAAGGGAAGGCTGTCTTCAGGCTAAAAAGTCAGTATGAGAGGTGAAGAATATTAGCATGTATAATTCTTACTAATATCCTAAGTCAGAATATAAGGTTTGTTGCCAGGTACATCCCATCAAAATATATTCAGCATTTTTCAAATTATGCTAGACTATTCATTAAAAACTGATGTTCATAACAGATGCAAATTTCCAGCACCTGTGAATCAAATTTCATGTCACTCAATTTGCTATGTGTATTTGAATGACTAACCCCGGTGTGGTAGAAAAAAATGATTTGCAGTTTATTTATTCCAACAATGATTGTAGCCGCCTGATCAGGAACTTGTGTACCAAGTTTCATCAAAATAACCACAGATATTTTTTAAGGAAATGTGCAAAAGACAGAATTGTTCAACAATAAATTACAAAAATATCGAAATGGGTCTCTGAATAATGTAATTTGTAAAATGAATAAATGCAATATTATAGTAGAAACCAACAGGCATATAATGCAGAATGTGTCACAATCTGCAGTTCTACCAAAAATGTATCAAAAATTATTTTCCTAAATTGATTTTATGTAAACACTAAAGGTTTTAACCCTTTCACGGCTATGGGCATACATGTATGCCCTGCTGCTAGAGAGACCAGACGGCTATGGGCATACATGTATGCCCAGCGAACGGGAAGACCAGACGGCTAACGGCATACATGTACTCCCGGCAGGCGGGAAGTCCTGATGGCTAACGGCATACATATATGCCCGAGCTCGGAAGCAGGTAAACGGCTAATTGCTGTTGACCGCATTTCTGAGAATACTGAGAATTTCTGAGAACACTGTTATACTCTGGACTTTCTGTAGGAAAACACTTTAGTTTTCACCTCCCCTGGGCCCTTACTGCTTATGAGTCTAACATTCGGCCAGTTCTGTTTTTTTTTTTCTGGTGAGACGACAGCATTCGCATCTGTAGCCTTTGCCATGTTGGACGCAGTATATCGGACAAGGAAATCTTGGATATCCTCATGAATAGTAGCGATGAAGATTGTAGTGATACTTCAGAGCTTTCTTCCGACGAAGAGTTGGATGCGTCCGGATGTAATGCTGAATCCTCGACATCACGAACAGAACGAATGGAAAAGGGAATGAAGTTAGTGAAACTTCGTTGGGAAAAAGAAAGTATGACTGGTCGGAGAATCATCCTGTGACAAAACGACACCGTTTTGTGAACAAATTTAGCGGGTTGAAAGTAGACTTCGAAGAGTTAGCAAGTCATTTAGATTTCTTTTTGTACTTCATGTCCATGGAATTTGTTTCTGCCATCTGTACACAGATCAATAATTATTATAAACTAGCTGCCCCGACAGATTTCTTTCTGTCGAATGTTATTGTCCTATCGTAGTCCAATAGAAAAAATAAATAAAACGTATTACAGAGTGATCACTTTATTTATTGATTTAATGTCTCAATAATTAACAACGATTACTTACAAAAATATGTTTTCTATTTCGTACACTGCATGACGTTAGTAATAATGTGATGATATTTTTATTGTTATGCTTTGTGGTACACGATTTTTTTTGGTTGGTTACCTGGCGCGTAAACAAATAAAACTGACGGTTTTCCAACGCGGGAGCAGGCAACATACAACTGTCCATGAGAGAAGCATGGGTTTTCAAGATTATCGTCGCAAACACTCAACGACTGACCCTGGGACTTATTTATGGTCATAGCGAAAGCATGCCGCATTGGAAATTGCAGTCTTTTAAATTCCAATCGTACGTCAGTTGGTACAATTGGGATGCGAGGTATCAACACATCTTCTCCCTCATATTTTTCCCTTCGATCACATTGTTCAGTAATTTTTTCACTGCTAGCCGTTTGCCATTACAAAGACGCAGTTGGTTGATATTATGCAATATTATGACCACCGATCCTACTTTTAATTGAAGATTATGAGGCAGCAATCCTGGCAAATCCAGTGAGTTCAAAAATTCTGGTGGATAGTTGACGACATCATCTTGGTTACTTGCACAATCAACTGATTTGTATGTCCTTAATTCACCGGCAATTTCATTTACATCCGTGTTTTGTCTCTATAATATAGCTCGTTCGTTCAACCAAAAAATTGACAGGAAATGTAATGCAGCCAGTCATAACGTCTACAGAGATTTTGTCATTACCAATGCCAATGAATTGTTTTAAAACATTTCTTCAGATCGATCATTTTGTAATTTCAAAGATAATCATAAAGCGCCTTTGTTTTGTTGTGATTGACTGGCAGTAATATTATTTTCGTTGATGTCACGCAAACCCTTTTTTTCCTTCGAACTTTATTTTGGGCAGGCATAGACTAATATCCATCCATACAGTCTAATCAACTTGAAGGCATACCAGAGATAATCCTAATGTGCCTTTGTTTTGTTTTGATTGACTGGTTTGTATGGAAAAAGAAAAGTGTTGAATTTTACTATTTTCCTCGCAATTTTTACATTTTTTCTCTCCATAAAAACCTTCATTGTGAATTAACAAAATATGAAAAAAATTAGCCGAATTTGTCGAGCTGTTCTCGAGTTTTGCGCATAGCAATACATTTGGTGATTCATTTTTGTTTATATAGATTTTAAAAGTAAGAAAGTATTTTTACTTGCAGCCAATTCAATCATCGTGAATTCAACCTGAACATAATTTAAAACGAATGGAACCCATCACTACAAGACTTACCAGAACAGAAAGTATTTTTACTTGCAGCCAATTCAATCATCGTGAATTCTACCTGAACATAATTTAAAACGAATAGAACCCATCACCACAAGGCTTACCAGAACATTGCATTCTTAAAATAAAAGGATAAGTGTGGATCGATCGTCAGACGATAATGCATATCGCTTCTCAACTGAAATACCAGTAATCGATTTTGCTTTTTAGGTATTCTTAGTATTGCTTCCTTCTAAACTGATGCATTATATTTTCACAGTCGAAACTTTCGTGGTAGGCGGCATGGGTCTACATATAAACACGCTGAACAAATAAACACACAATTGGTTTTCGAGAGAAGCGAAAATTTAAAAGCATCCAAGAAAATGCTACGCACAGAGGAAATAATGATAACACGTACGTCAGTGATATTATTTTTGCTGATCACACGCAGACATACATTAATATCCATGGAGCCTATGAAGTCATACCAAAGATAATCCTAACGCGCCTTTGTTTTGTTTTGATTGACGGAAAAGAAAAGTGTGGTTTTTACTATTTTCCTTCTAATTTTTCCGTTTAATCTCTCCATAAGAACCTTCCCGGTGCCGTAACGAAAATATAAAAAAAAGAATTAGCCGAATTGGTCGAGCCGTTCTCGAGTTATGCGCTTACCAACACATTTTGCGATTCATTTTTATATTATAGACTTATTACTGAAAAAATGACGACTGCACCCGTAGATTAGCACGCTGGAAGCCTGTAGAGCCAGCAGAATTTTATTGCTTTCTAGCGTGTCCTCTGCTTATGCCTAGAAGTAAGAAGTTAGAAGTAAATGAATATTGGTCGAAAGATTCTTTGCTTAAAACAACAATATTTTCTAACATAATGGCCAGGGACTGGTACAAGCTGATCCTGCATTTGTTGCACTTCAGTGACAATTCCACCACATCTCAAGATATCCTTGTGAAAATACGTCTCATTATAGATCACACAAAAAATAAATTCCACGAAGCTGTAGTACCCTTTGAGAACCTAGTGATTGACGAAAGTCTGCTACTGTTCAAAGGAAGGCTCCGCTTCAAGCAGTACATACCAAATAAACATAGAGCCATTTTGGCATTAAAATTTTCATTCTTTGTGATGTACAAACCAAGTATATTCTGGATTATATTGTATATACTGATGCCGCCACGGAAATAGAAACTGGAAATGCTGATTGGGGAAAATCAGGCGATGTTGTTGTTAGTTTATTATTGCCATACTTCAATAAAGGTCATACCATTTATTTAGACAATTGGTATTCGAGCCTCGAATTATACCTGTGGCTCCATGATAAATGTACAAACGCCGTCGGAACAGTACGCAAAAATAGAAAACATCTACCACCGTTGCCAGAAAGGCTCAAAAAAGGGGAAATACAGTTCAAGTCTTGTGGAACATTAATGGCACTAAAATGGATGGACAAGAAAGAAGTCTGGATGCTTTCCAACGTAAATGGACCAGAGTTTGTGGAGACAGGGAAAGTAGAACATAGAATGGGTCAAAACAAATTGAAATCTACCTGTGTTGTCAGCTATAATAAGTCAATGGGTGCAGTTGATAAGACAGACATGCTGTTATCTTCTGTACAGTGCATCCGAAAGACAATGAAGTGGTACAAGAAAGTATTCTTTCATTTGACTGACTTGTGTGTGCTTAATGCAAAAACTATTTTTGAAATACAATACCGCTAGCGAAATACCACTTGGAACTAATTCGCCAGTTACTAGACAAATTTCATAGTCAAACGTGTAAAAGTGCGATCCCAGGGATAACCAAAGAAGAAAGCCCTTTCCAACTGCAGAATAAAGAAGGACATTATCCAGGGAGGACGCTTACTGTTGAGCTTTTTATCATGCAGAATCTAGTTTAGGCCTTAACTCCAAACTGACCTACAGGCTTATAACAAAATGAGTTATACTCATATATCGCGTGTTTAATTCTGCGTCAGGCTATATGAGACAATTTGGTTTTAAAGATCAATAATTGTATCTTATAGATGACTATACCAAGAAGTGTCCGAGTTTTAGGGCGCCTTTAAAACTATGTATCTTGAAATGTGTGTGTCTGATGTTAAGGAATGTTTAATAGCTTATATTATATATTAGTAGTGCAAAATTTCAAGGTAAAGAATTTTCCAAATACAAATAAAAAAGGTTCTCATCATATTCCTAAATTACCTTTTACTCTGTCTCTGTCCAGAATAAACTTACAGCAGGAAACAGGGGTTAACTTTAAAACACTCTTTCTTGGTCATTAGAAACTTCAATCGCTGAGATAGTACAGTGTGACAATGATTTTATAAGGAGTATTACTGAAGAGTAGTTGTAAGCGCGCTACGAACGCGTGATTAGCCCAGAGTGGCCGTAGCCTGCAGCGGTTGTCGGAACACTCAGCCGCCCGCCGGCCAGGCACACGGTGGGTCCGCTCGCCCCAGCCACCGGGGATGCAGGACGCTCGGCACTCGTAGCCGCAAAAGGGTTAAATGGTTCATTTTCAAGTTAAATCCTATCAGATACTGTCGGGTAACCTAAAAATTTTGTAACTGCGTGGCAAAATTCATTCTCAGAACCGAGAGTTAAATTGAATAGAATGGCATATCATTTTTAAAGTCAGTTACCAAATTAATTCAAGCTAGAAATCAGGTTTTTATAGTTTTTAGAAAATATATGAACAAGATAGTACATTCTGTTGCATCAGCCTTAAGCATACACCTGGAATGATATTTAAAAAAATTCGTAATAAATTGAATAAAGCAATTGGAGACTTTAACTTTGCTTAGTAATCATTTTAATATACATAGAATTGATTAAAGTCATTTTTGTATTGACAACGTAGGAAATTAATTACTTAGATTCTTTTTTTGGTTTACGAATTTTATTTCACCCTTTTGATAATAGTAAACATGCTTTGCTTGATAGTAAACAAAAGAGTAGCCCTTTAGGAGTAAAATAAATTTTATTTCAGTTTCGTAACTACAAAATTGTAAGATTTATTAACAGGTTTAGGGAATATTAGAAAATTATTTTTTATGGCTAAACTATTAAAGCTAAAAAAATTTTCATTAGGATAAGAATTGATGATTTTTGGAAGATTTAGCTACTCTCAAAATTTCAAACTGATAGGAACATTTTTAGTCATCAAGGTCAAGAATCTGATGCAAGTTTACAAGTGCGAGATCTGATATCTGATCAGATCACCAGACTATTCTCGTGGGAAGTCTTTGTGTTCCCATAGATGTTTCTTTAAATAGTAGCCAATATTTTTCCTTGTCCTCAGTCGGCCGGCCAGTATCACAGAATTAATATGAGAATAACCACACTCCGTTTTGGCGCCTAGACTCCCACAGTATTCACTCAGTCAGTACAGTTAGAGCGCAACTATGTTGCTTTGTGTCGTGATTTAGGCTTTCTCAGTTTTCAAGTTTCAGTTAGAGTATTGCTATGTATTTTTGAGGCAGAATAATCCCCCATGTGGTGGTGTGTCAGCATAACTTAAGTATTGGTCGTCGGCGGACAAGTTTAACTCTAGAAGCGTGGGACGAACTCTGATATGCTTTCTCTGTTAATTAATTGGACTTTGAACTATGGGGCTTGGTCTGGCAATGCCAATTCAGTTTTTTGACTTTACTAAAATTTGAAGAATATATTGATTATATACCAGGCAATAGACTTGTGACTATTATTATCTATACCCTTTCCTAGCTTGGTGTGTAAATCAAGCCAGGTGGTAACCAATATAATGTAGGAAAGCAAGAGCTGAAGTTATCCAAGGCACGATCACGGTTAAAGCTGAGACAGAAGGTTTTTCAATAATCCCAGCAAAGCTTTGTTTCTCACAATACACGTTACTTATGACTAACAGTGAATATAATTTCGACTTCAAACATCAGAGATCTGCGGTCTGAGATCATAGCTTCAAGAATTAATGAAGCTCTTGTAAGATTTTCCATTATATTATTAAAATTAATATATGTAGTTTCCTCATGTACCATTCACATTCAATACAGTCATCTGTGTGGTTAAAGACTGATAAATCAAACTTTAGGAAAGAATCGGTATATGCGGTAATACGGCTATTATTATTTTTTTTTTTTTCAATGTCTAGTTGGTATTACATCTTTGGTATTTCATACTATACATTCAGATTTTCACTGACTGCTCCAGTGTTATGTAATGTTGAAGCATAAGCTATACCAAAGGATTCAAGTCTGATTCCAAGCTTTAAAATAGTGAATACCCTGTTTAATTTTTCTGGAATGGATGTATATGAGTTTCATAAAATTGTGGTGGGGAGGAGGTGTGGGTGTTTTTCTTTTAACGGAAGAAGGGTGTTGTACGAAAAACTGTTCAAATCCCTTATGTAGACAGAATGTTGCATCCAGTTTAATACAAATACAACTAGTGCCAATCCCTTGATGACAGTTTGTTTGGTATAACTTAATGCAAAAAAATATTTTGCAATTTGTAGCAATATTAGGTACAACAAAAGTTGCTAAATGCTGCCCAAGTGTGGACATACCTGTATGGTTGCTAAGTGCAACACTGCAAGGAATCTACTGAATCTTCCAAGTGGTTTTCACTGTAGGTTATGAAGATTCTTGAAAATTTTTATCCAGTACTGCTACTCTATTATTTTAAACAAATGAAACTTTTTTATCTTAGACTAGCTTCTAGCCTGTCAAAAATGACGGTTTGAACGCCATATTCTGGCAGTTCATTTTATTATTATTATTATTTTGCAGTTGGTTAATTATACGGGATTGTTATTAGATAATGCTAGTGGCCTTGATTTGATAATGTTCTACACAGCAATACAGTAGTAACTTCTATTGAATTAATGAGGGCGGATATATAGAACCAATAAAATGAAAAATAAATTAGGAATCCAGAAACTTTTGCTATCCATGTAATATCAGTTTTATTTCTAGTCCAGGCACACTTCAGCACGATAGGTACGAACTACGTTCACCCGCATTTATTGATACCTTCAGTATCTTGGCGCATAAGAAAGCAGTTTAATTGGTTTGTAAAACTCATTTCAGAGTGAATTACGCCGTAATCAAATGTGTCGGTGGGCTTTCTGGTCAACTTAACCACAACCCTCCATTAATATTGCTTTCGAAAATCATAATTTCTACTACTCTTAAATGCTGTAGTCAATCGCAAGACATATTGTTTTGAAGCAGTGATTCCGTTGTAATACTGCCTGTAGACTAACATTATTTTCAAGCAGAAATTAGGTTGTAATACATCCTGAACGGGCATAATAAAGTTAATTGTACTACGGAAAATATTTCTACAGGATTCTTCCATTTTACCACAGCAATTCCTGGCAGAATCGCGATCTCCAGTAATACCGATTTATTTACATTATTTTACTTTAAATGACGGGAAGTATAATATCAAAAATGGATAATTACCATTTATCTTAATGATATATTTCGTGATTCGTACATTTTGTGTAAACTTCCTCTGAGTTTTTAATAATCGTAGGTTGTGTTTTAACCTAGTACTCATTATTGATACAGGTAATATAACGTACACATACAATATCCTTCTCCTTACATGAATTTTTACATCTGGTTGTCGTAGATAAATAAAAAGCAATTTGTAAATTTAGACGAACGTACTAATTGTAACTTTGTGACACATAATTGCCTCGCATTAATTTTTTTCCCTGCTCTCCGTAGTTCTAATATCTCTACTCACTGCTCTTTTGCGGCAATAATATCGTTGTTGTATTCCGTGTGTCATATCGCTTATACCGTAGATAGTCATATCCTTGACTGTTTAAATGTAATCAAAAGTTTATATTAAATCTCATTTAATAGTTAACACATGTATCAAAAACTAATGGTATCATATATAATGGTAGTAAGAATTTATTCTGGAAAAGTTTATAAGGAGAAACGAATTAGTCATTTTTAATGATATCTTTTGTTATATGAATATGTTACTCTGGTTAGATTATCAGAGTATTTGGTTAGGATTTTGCATAAATAAATTCATTTTACTTAAGATCACGTAGACTATAATTTCGAAAACCGATAACTGTTATTTATTTGACCAATACATCATTACGTTTCTCCGAGTTTTAAATACACTTCACTGTTTCTTATCGTCTGCCGAAAAAATCTTAAGTTATGGTTTAACCTAGGGCTTATAACTGACACAGATAAAATAGCGTAAATATTTAATCCCTTCTCCTTACATGAATTTCGGTGTATAACTGATACAAATAATATAACACAAACATCAAACACCATTCTCCTTACACGAGTTTCTGTATCTAACTGTAGTAAATAAACAAAATGCAACATGAAGGAAGGAATGCAATATGGTGGCTGTTGATTGGCGAGGGATGGCTGTCACGTGATCGTTCTGTAGCCAATACGTGTAGCAGCTATAGACGACGCACGCAGACGCCACGTTAGCGTTTTATATAATAGGATGTCAGGGTGAAACCGTGTCAATTTATCAAAATCTAACATTTCAACCATCATTTTGTGGCTTTCTTCAGAGGACTGTCATGGCTGGAATCGCTGCCACTTATATATAGCTCCAGAAAAAACGTGCTAATCATTCGTAGTAACATCACTGAACCTCCCGCCACAAGCATGGCTGGTCCGATGGGGACTTGTGTCCTGTGTTTTCCTAAACAAGTGTGACCGTATTTGCTTAAGTTGTAGCTTGCCATCATTCATATTATCTGGTCTTTTCTTTTATTTCCAATGCTTCTATGATTCGTCTGGGCCACCATCTGCTTTCCTGAATCAGTACAGTTATGTCACTAAATATAATAGCATGCCCACTGTCAGCAGAATGTTGTGCTACAGCTGATTTTCTGCATCATTATTTTTAAAATGTGTTATGTGTTCAAGGAAAGGCTGATTGAACAGAGAAGACATTTTAAAATAACGATGTCAGAAAATGGTTACATTTCAGGTGAATTTGCAGGTCAGAGAAGCAATTGTACTGGTTGTTCATTCATGAAGGCTTTCATATTTCTTAATAAATTTCTCTCGGGCTTCCAGCCGTGTTAATATTAATATTTATTAATATACAACGCTGTGAAAGATTACGATCTTACATTTCATATTTCTTGTCATTTGTGGCCAGGCATTGTCCTGCTGAAATATGGCATCTGGAGCTGCCTGCATGAGACTTAGTGCTTCAGACTCTAAAATCTCCCTGATATAATGATATAATGAGTCATTAGGTAACGTTCGTTGTGCACACACGTTCCGAGCCTAATGGCCCATTTTTCTATTTGTGAGCAAGGCAGATGCCGAAATATTGTGTAGTTGTTTGTCAACATTAGTGTTCTCTCATCGCATCCTTCCACTTTGGTATGTGGTGGGTTAATTTCCCTTTCTTTTCTTATTTATATCGCCTAGAAGCCACTTCCATTTTCCTTAGTTGCATCATTGATATAATGATTGCTCAATACATTGAAGGTGAGGTCACATGTTAATGGCAATGGTACATCAAGCCATCACACTTGCTGTTTGCCTGCCATGCCACTCAACATTGCAGTCACCCAATTGCATTCACCTCAGTAACATCTAACATGTATGCAGCTATCACTGTAGGACAAGTTGAATTCATTCAAAAACACTAATTTTGCCATTCACCATGGCATTCATGTGCCCACTGGTCTGAGGTATTGGTAGTTTCTGGTCAGTGGAATTTGACACAGTAGTCTTTGTGACACCAGTGCAGGTCTCAGAATATAGCATTAATTCATTGATTTAGACATATCCACGCCAATTGCAATAATCTCAAGCCAACATTGTGGACAAAGCTGTTATGTCAGTTATGGCCATGGGGACAAGATGGCAGTCACTCCACATTGTTACATTGTATTTTCCGGTATCCACTCATTGCTCTATATGACCCACTTTTACCAACTGGTTCTCCGGATGCATCACTGTTATAGTAGTATGCCCAGTATGAGTGGCAGTTTCATGGTCTGATAAACCCATTTCTTGGAGATATCTCCTGCCGAAATTGTGCCTTTTGATTTTACAAGGCATACAAGCACTTGCATGCATGTTTCAACTTTGCCAGTTCTGCACTAAGTGTGGAGTAACTGTGACATTGTTCGTTCACACAGAAGAAGACAATACTGGGCTTACATGCATGCTGTCTTATCACTAATGCACTGTTCTATGCATCTCAGATTTGGGTGTGATTTGGACCATTGGGTGTTGCAATTTTCACAAATTATTAATATAATAACAATGAGCAGGAAATATATATATATATTACCTGGAATTTTCTGGTCTAATTGGGATTAATTTACCATACATTATTTTTACATTTATGATGTGAATCATATGTACCAAGTTTCATTAATTTGAGTGAGTGTGGTGGGTGAATGGTTAACATTCTGGCCTTGCATTTGGGCATCCAGATTTCCTTCCCATTTCTTGTCCCCAGTACCATCCCACCTCTAATGACCTCAACATTTATAAACAGAATGTAGACAGCATATTTCTCTTTGCTTTAAAGATACTTGTGCAGTTGTTCATTGAAATCTGATAAAAACTGTGGATTTCTATAAAGAACACTGGAAATTGAGAGGGGTGATGGTAAAGGGATTGGGCTTCTTCAAAATCAGATAGAAAATCTTGATTTGTATAATGAACATTGAAAAAAGTTAAAGGGGTGGAAAGGCAGAGAGGGGTGGTTCAATCAATATAGAGGTATTAGAGTAGAGGAGAGAGAAAGAAAAGTTTAGGTATTGGGTGGATATTATCCTGAGTTGAGATCAGCTGTTTGTCTGGTGGCCAGTTTGTACTGGTAGGCCAGTTCTCACTTTCTGATTTAAGAGAGGCTGCTGCTGTGGGGGAGGACTCTGAAAGCACAGATGATAAAGCATTAATTAAAATTATTGGTGTCAACAATGACAGACATTCGTGGGAGGGACAGCTGAGGTTCTGTCGTTTTTCATCTCTTTCCTGTGCTGCAACTTCTCATTCACTGATGGTCAGCAATTTTCTTCAAACAACATAATGCCATACTGAACGAGTGACCTCTATGAGTGTTAGAGGGCTGAGGTTTCCCTGTTTTTAATGTCCATGTGGACCATTTTTATGCCAACCTGTATAACATAAATTGATTCCCCTATCAGTTACCATTCATTCTTATCACCAGTGGAATAGTGATTAAACCTATATAGAAAGCTGAGCTGTGGTTGGTGGAGGTGGTGCTGGTCTGATGTATGTTTCACATCTTGCAGTTTGGTCTATTGCCTGACAATCTGTTTGGTGGGACAGGGAAGTCAGTGTTTGTGGACTAGGAGTTGGCTTAGTTTAGGGGGTCTGCTAAAGCTAGTTCTTGGAGGGACAGGGAGGATTGTGGGGAGAGTGGATCTCATTTCCAGACATGTTTGACGGAAATCATAACCCTCTGAAAGAATTCGGTTGATGGATTTGAGTTCTGGGAAATATTACATGACCAGGAATGGACTGTTGTTGATTTTGAGGGTTTAGGGTAATCGATGTGCTGAGCAGGTTGTGATATGACACATGGAAGGTATCTAAATCTGGTGTGTTGTGGTGGGATATCAATGCTTGAGTGACATTGTTTGAATACCGTGCAAGAAACTGCTAGTAAGAGAATATATGACTATCCTGAATTCCAAGACTGCGGAGGGAAGGGAGTATTTGGTACAATAGGGAGGGAAACTGCTGATGTGAAATACTGTTGTAGGTTGATAGTTTTTGTGTAAACCAAGGTGTTAAGGCAGCCATTATACTGAGACAAACCAACATCGAGGAAAGTGGCTTGGGTGTGAGAATACGTGCATGTAAAGCTCAGGATGTTAAAGGCGTTGAGATTGTTTAGGAAATTTAGAAAATTGTTTCCCCCAAGTGTCCAGATTATGGCAATATCATTTATGAATCTGAGCCACATGAGAGATTTCAGATGGACTTTCTGTAAAATTTGCCTGTTCTTGGAGGACCAGATAGAGGTGCGCATAAGGTGAGGCCACGTGGATGCCCAAGGAGGTGCCACAGGTTTGGTGGTAGATTGCCTTCGAAGAAGTTATTATTGTTCATTATCAAGTGGGCAGAGTGGCAAGGAAAGATGTGATCGACGCTGTTGGTAGTGTGATGATTTAGAATTATTCCATTCTACTGAGCCAATGACAGTAAAGAATTGGTGTACAAGGCTGTCATATCAGACATCACAAGGATGGAGATGCAAGGCAGAGGTGTAGGCAGAATACATGGAAGAAGAAGTGTTGTGTTACCCATGATGTAGGAGTGGAGCTGACTGGCTATGGGTTGTGTTCAGACAGAGAAACATAAGCAGCAGTTAAACGGTAGGTACACAGATTTTTATAAGTGACAACTGAAATGGAGTTTCCCATTCAACTACCTATGAAATCCTGAGTTTTCATGTTGAAAGAGGGTGTGGGATCCTCAGTGAGAGGCAGTAAGTGTTAGTGTCTGATAGCTGACCAAGGGCTTAAGCCACATAATTACCATGATCATTACTATTTTGGTTGAGCCCTTGTTCACAGGAAGGATGATGAGGATTAAGTTGGTAGAAAGTTGTGTCTTGACATGGATTTTGGCTGGGCTAAGACTGATAGTGTTTGTCAGGGATTTCAGGAAACTGGGCAAACCCAAACTAGTAGATAAGAATTCCTAAAAAATTTGGAGAGGATTATTCCAGATAAGGGAGCGTGCATAAACCACGTAGCTCCATTTTGGCCTCCTGTGACCCCCCCTCCCCCCACGTAGCCCAACGTGGCTTTTGCCTCTACACCCTCCCCCCCCCCCACGTAGCATGTAGCTTTTTTCCCTTTTGTTTCTAGAAGACATTTTGTACTGTTTTCTCTTGTCAGACTATTGTAAATTACATAAGGAGATAATTAACTGTGGGAAATAAATATTCACATGCTGTTGTGAGTTATATTCCTCATTTTAAGTGTGAAAAATGTTATGAAAGGAAAGCTACGTGGCCTGGCTCAGAACCCCCCCCCCCCCCATGTAGCCTAGCGTAGCCTTCCAGCCAACACCCCCCCTCCCCCCCCCTGGACCGAGCCACGTAGTTTGTGCACGGTCCCTAAGGGGTGCTGGATTAATTGTGGATTATGGCTTGAATTCCTTATCAGACTGAGACACAGGTTCATTGGAATGGAAGGTAAAGTGTTACTGCCAGCATAGTGTTCAGCAGAAAAGAGTTATAAGCTAGGTTTGCATGGTAAAATGTAGGGCTAGATGACAAAGTGAGATATTTGGATAGTACAGAGAGTTGGGATTCTGTTGGGGAAAAAGAAGATAGGTCCACAGTTGACAGTGTGGGCTTGGATGTTGGCTTGAGCACAGAGAGTAAAATATGTGTTTTAAAGGGGCAGGTTGAAGTATGCTGAAGAATTATAGATGGTGTTAAGAAAATTAGTGGAAGCTGCAGGTTTGGTTTGTTGATGGATGATTTACAGGATAGAGACATCTCTACTATAGATGGGACTTAGCTAACCAGAGGTAATGTTTAACTTCGTGTTTTTCTGTTTAATTGTTACTACTTATCAATTTTGATTTTTGTGTAGGTATATTTACAATTTTGCCTGTGACTTTATTTTTTCCTCTCCAAATCTCGGGCTACTTAGCGATAAAAGGGCAAGACCTGAAATATTCAATGACTCTGTTACGTGTGATTACACTGCCCTGACATCATTTAAAGAAAGTGGTAGTTCATTGCCCTATCCTAAATTGTAATACTTTTAGCTAATTAGGGCCCATATTTCATTGTAACTATATATTAAGATAGGTAAATTATTTAATTATGACCAATATACATGGTGACTAAAACCACTTTACAATTTTTGAATGATATAGAAATTTGATGATAACTAACAGAATCAGTAGATCTATCGGTAGCAAACAATATCAAGTTTGATGCACGTAGTGCATCAGTAAACCAGTCCACCTCCAGGAGTGCCAGCGTAGTGCACAGTTAAAATGTCAACTTTCACTGTTTATTTTATTTTTTTTAAAACTGCTTAACGTCTCTTAACAGCGAGGTCTTTAGAGGCGGGAAAGGTTGGGGGGCAAGGAATGGGAAGGAATACAGCCATGGCCTTTTCAAGGAAGCATCCCAGCATTTGCCTGGAGTGATTTGGGAAACCATGGGAAACCCATATCTGGATGCCTTGACAGGGATTCGAACCGCTGTCCTCGCGAATGCGAGGCCAGAACTCTAACCGTTATACCACTATGCTCGGTCCGCACTTTCACTGGTGTGGAGCGTGCTTGCTGTGTATTTTGGTTTCATGAAATGAACTCTTCAACAACCATTTGGCATAAATTTTGCACCACATGCAACCCTTGAACATGTTTGTGACAGCCCTAAAGTTAATGTGTTTTGTGCCCTTAGTAAATTGAAAGTGTATGCCCTTTCTTCTGCATGGGGAAAACTGTCACTGAAATTGTGTATCTTGATATGCTTGAAAACTTGTTAATTTCATAGATCGATGAAGATGACTGAGATGGGATGGTTTACTACCAGCAATATAGTGCACCACCTAATTTCCCCACCGAAGTTAGAGGTATCCTCAATAATTGTTTCCCAGGTTGGTGGTGGATTAACTGTAAAGGGCCAGTCACATGCCAACCTTGCTCCCCCCGCTTGATACCACTGGATATCTTTCTCTGCAGTTTCATTAAAGATTGTGTGTATGTTCTTCCCCAACCAAACAATTTGGCTGACCTGGAAAAATCGAATCTATGCTGCAGTTGCACAAGTTATGCATGATTTGCCACAACAAATGTGGGAAGAAATTGATTACTGGTGGGATGTTTGCCGCATGACAAATGGTAGTCACGATGATCCAATGTGACTCTTAACACTTTTATGTGTAACTTGAGGTTGTTTGCTACCAAATGACACATTGATTCTGTAAGTTATCTCAATAAATATCTATTCCATTCAAAAGTTGTAAAGTCCTTTTTGATTCATTCTGTATATAAATACTTATATTACAAGGATAGCTAGGTAGCAAAATAAAAATAATGAAAAGAAAAAAATATTGGTTACTGGAAGTGACGGCAAGATGACTTCGATAAACAAAAATTTATGAAATCACAGGAAGCCTGCACATTATCAGGTATTTGCCCCTTCTCAATAGAAGAGCACAAGGCTAATGTCTTGGTCCTTGTCACACCATGCTTTTGTGTTGAGGAATGGTATACACCCAACAAATTTCAATTTGTCCTGTATGTTCATATTTTTGTTTTGCATTGAGACCATTTCTGCCTTAATATGAATAAGCATTGCTTAATTCCCTATGCTCATGTTACATATAAACATATAGGGTGACTGGATGACTGATGCTCGTGAGGGAGAAATGACAGAGAAGAGAGTCTGTTGCATTGAGATGCATACGAAAAAATTCCAGTCATGATTATTCTGTTCATTCTAATACACTGCATATTGTTAAAGATTTCTCAAATCTGAACAAGTTCAACGCTGGTAACGACCACCAACTGGTGAGAACTAAGATTGAAAGTAATGTAAACTTATGAGAAACAATATCAAAATTAAGGATCTTAAAAACTCGGAGGAAAATAGAGATAAATTTCGACTGATGCTCCAGTAAAAGCTTCATGAAAACAGTGAATAAGATCTGATAGTAATGCTTGTCACAAGTGAACAAAAAGTAAAAAAAATAATTAAAAATAAAAATGAGATTCAATCTGATTATATTATGAAACAATATCCTCACGTGTGTAAAACTTTGACAAAATAAGTGAAGGCTGATATGAAAAGTACAATGAGAATATCATAAGACCAGGCCAGAAATTGCTTTAAAGTGAATGGAAGGTCATGTTTTGTTAGAAGCAGAGGATAGCAAATGACAGAAATAATGATTGACAAAGCTGATTTAACTTGTTGGTGTTTTTGTCCTATTATCATTAGTTACTATGAAAACTTATTTCGTTATTGGTCTTCCATCTTGTAACTAAACAAAATACTTTTTAAGGCAAATGTGTTTTGTCTTTATTTAAGACTGCCTTAGGTATGTAATTTGTATTTATATGCAGGGTGTCTTGCAGGAACCGGACGAATTTGGATCAGCTGTTGCATTGTTGTTACATGTGATGGTGAGATTGAGGTTATGTCACTGTTTTGAGTGTGTCCTACCATTTTAGTAATAATGGATCAGTGGTCAGTACAGCATCATGTTTTTGCATGCGACACTTTTGTTAAAAATTGTGAATCTATTATCAAAACACAGCGTATCTTTCGAAGCCATTTTAATATCGGTCGGAATGAAACATTTCCAAGCCGAAACACATTGTTAAGATGGGTTCACGCATTAAGAACAATAGGAAAAGTAACAAAGAAAAAGCCACCCAGTCATACAAGAACAGTGAGAATGCCCGATAACATTACCATAGTGAGAACTGCTTTAATCAGGAGTCCAAGTCGATCTTCACGGTAACATGGGCCGCGATTCTGTGAGGAGGATTAGAGTTGAAATTTCATACCTACATAATGCAAGTGGAGCAGCTATTCAAAGAGAGGGACTATGAACGAAGAGAAGATTTTGCAGTGCATATGCAAGTGTTGCTTAGTGATAATCCTAATGCAATACTGTTAATGAGTAACGAAGCTCATTTCCACTTAAACGGCTCAGCTAACAAACAAAACTTTCGATATTGGGCGACTGAAAATCCAAGCAACATTCATGAAGAACCTCTCCACTCTGAAAAGGTAACAGTTTGGTGTGCGGTAGCCCACTTTAGAATAATTGGCCCGTACTTTTTCGAGGAAAATGGCGTCACAGTGACAGTAAACTCTGAACCCTATGTTCACATGTTGGAAATATTTCTGAGACCATAACTTCGGAGGTGAGGAATAATGTTTACTTCCAACAGGATGGTGCCACAGCGAATACTTCCCACTCATCGATGCGAGTTGTGAAGAAGATGTTCCCTGGCAAGCTAATTTCTCGTTTTGGTGACGTACCGTGGGCGCCAAGGTCACCGGATTTGTTTCCCTGTGACTATTTCCTATGAGGAAATTTGTAAGCTCGTGTCTATAAAAAACAACGCTTATTAGAGCTGAAAGATGCAATTACAGAAGAGGTGAATTTGATTGAAGAAGATATGTTGACCCGAGTTTTTGATGATTTTCTACAGAGGATGGAAAAAATCTGCATTCAAGTGGATGGCCAGCACGTGCATGACATCATATTCAAAAAATGAACACACTTAATGTTTCATACAACATATGTTTTATGAAATGGTATGTTTTCACCATTATATTTATAACAATTAAATAACATTACTAAGTAAATTAACTTTGTACTGCTCATTTGAAATACATCCGGTTCCCGCAAGTCACCCTGCATATGCAATTTTTAATTACCTTTCACCAGTTAGTGACTATTATTTAATTGGTACTATATGTATTTTAAACATATTGATAGAAGAATAACCATTGTTTAATAAAGTTGAAGATTTGCTGGTGAAACACTAGGCGGATTTACATATGCCCACACCAATGTCCAACTTGTGATCAGTGGTGGCATGACATAGGTGGTGGTGGAGGGGGAAGGAAGTTCTAAATCAATAATCCTATCTGTTACCAATGAAACTGAGGGAATGTCGCCAACATAAGTAATGTGTGAGGATATAAAATTAAAAAAAAGTTATATGGGAAAGATTCAAAGATATAAGATGCGAACAGTAGTAATAATTATAATAATACGAGGGGCAAAGTCCGTGCAGTGTCCGAGAGTTGGCACCACCAGGACATGTTGAGGTCATTTTTAGTTAGTAACATCTCTTGAATGAACGCACACCAAGTTTCAGCCAAATTGGTCTGTTTCTTTGTGTTTGGCATTAGTGTGAATCAAGGAAGTAGAGTGATTTTCAAGAAATGGACGAAAAAGAATTTCGCCAGGTGATTAAACATTACTTTATGAAAGGCAAAACGCCTCAGGAAACTAAAGAGAAGCTTGATAAACATTATGGTGACTCTGCACCTTCGATTAGAGCAGTTTATAAGTGGTTTCAAAATTTTCAGACTGGCCATATGGGCACAAGTGAAGCTGAACGTTCTATACGGCCTGTGGAGGTTACGACTCCAGAAATCATTGATCAAATCCATGATATGGTGATGGATGACAGAAGAGTTAAGGTGCGTGAGATTGCTAGTGCTGTGGGCATCTCGACTGAATGGGTACATAATATTTTGCAAAAACATTTGGACATGAGAAAGATATCCGCAAGATGAGTGCCGCGATTGCTGACGCTTGACCAAAAACAGAATCGTGTGAAGTGTTGCAAGGATGGTTTGCAGCTGTTCCAGAAGAATTCGGAGGACTTTAAGCATCGTTTCGTCACTGTGGATGAAACATGGATACATTACTATACTCCTGAGACCAAACAAAAATCTAAACAATGGGTCACCACGGAAGAATCTGCACCAAAAAAGGCGAAGACCGTTCATTCGGCCGATAAGGTTATGGTGACTGTCTTTTGGGATTCGTAAGGGATAATCCTCATCAACTATCTGAAAAGGGTAAAACTATTACAGGTGCATATTATTCATCATTATTGGACTGTTTGAAAACCGAGCTGCAAGAAAAACGCTCGCGATTGGCCCACAAGAAAGTCCTTTTCCATCATGACAACGCACCAGCACACGCCTCAGCAGTTTTGGTCGCAAAATTAATGGAAATAGGATTCAAACTCGTGTCACATTCCCCTTATTCTCGAGACTTGGCTCCCTTGGACTACTATTTGTTCCCTAATTTGAAGAAATGGCTGGCGGGACAAAGATTTTATTCAAACAAGGAGGTGATTGCACACACTAATGGATATTTTGCAGACTTGGACAAATCCTATTATTTGGAAGGGATCAACAAACTAGAACATCGTTGGACGAAGTGTATAAGCCTAAAAGGAGACTGTATCGAAAAATTAAAAAGGTTTACCCCAAACACATAAGTAGTTTTTATTTTTTGCACGGACTTTTCAAACGACCCTTGTAATAATAAGTGCTGAGTCTACTGACTGGGACTTATTGGAGGCTGAGGACTGGAGGATGTCAGTTAACGAGGATATTCTGGTTCTAAAATATTATACTCAAACACTAGGATGTCTGCTGGGGAGTGGTGAGTTACCACTCATGAGTATGGCCATTTAGTAGTGATGATATTGCTCCAATAAATTTCTTTGACCACTGTGCATATGTTTGCTGTTTCAAGATGTCTCCTAGTAGACTTGTTTGTGGTAGAGGTTTCTGGAAATTGAATACCTCTGTGCTAAGGACAGACAATGTGAAGAGCTCGTTACCAATACCTGGTTGTCACGCATCAACCATTGTCAGAAATACAATTCTGATTTGGCTTGGTGGCTTTCCTTTGCCAAACCCAAAATCAGACAAACAATCATAGCATATTCTCGTAGGAAAAATCTTTGGTCAAATCACACCATGGAATATTATTTTAGGAGTCTGAGAGAATTATATAATAAAGAAATCCACATCATTCAAGATTTGGTGATGATAAAAAAATTCAAAGTGAAAATAACAAAGCTCCAAGCGTCAAAAATGGAAACCCTATTTTCTAATACTGACACTGTTGATGTGGTTGAAGGAGAAAAATCCTTTCTCTATCTCTTAATTAAAGCAAAAAGAAAAAGAAAGAAATCACAACTTATCACAAATATAAGATCTTCAGAGGATGTTAGCATTATCAACCAAAATGATATCTTATTATCCATCTGGAATCACTTTTCAAATTCTACAAAGCTATACCAACTAAACGTGAAGATATAAATGCTATACTAAATTTTCCTATTATTTCAATGAGTAACATTGAAAGAGAAAGCTTATCTGGTCATATCACACTTGAAGAGGCAGAACTTGCTCTGATGGGTGGGAAGTTATGGAAATCACCAGGTATTGATGGTCTCGCTTTTGAATTTTATAGGTGTTATTGGAAGATCATTTCAAGAAAAATGATCGAGATTTTTAATGAAATCTGGTACCTCAATTACTTACCTGATGCTTTCAGGGAATGTGTTCTGGTACTTATCCCCAAAACATCTATCACTAATGACATAAAGAAATTAAGACCAATTGCTCTTCTAAATTCTGATTATAAGATTTTGGCTTGCATTCTTAAAAGAAGAATAGTTCCTTTTTATCGAAAATTTTTGGTCCTTACCAATCAGGATTTATACCAGACTGTGGCATTCAACAGCCTCTATTGGAATTTAGAGATGTGATAGCTTTGGCAGCACATTCAAAACTATAGGCAGGAATTTTCTTCCTGGACTTTGACAAGGGATTTGATCAAGGATTTCTGTTAGAACTATGAAAAAATTGGGTATGTCACAGAATTTTGTTTTGGCTATCAGAAAATTAATAACTAACACACATACAAGGATTTCAGTTAACGGTTGTTTGTCAAAATATTTAATTATGGGCCCAGGAGCAAGACAAGGGTGCCCACTTTCAGTGATTCTGTTTGGATTCTACACTGAATCCTTACTGCGGTCAATTTATAATCTGACCAATGGAATAACTTTCCAAGGGAAAAGATACACAGGCAGGGATTATGCTGATGGTATAGGGTTTTACATTACCAATGAAGAAGACTTGGAAATAATTGGAGATCAATTAAGTTTATTCAACACTGTGAGTAGCACTGTAATTAACATGACTAAATCAGTGATTCTTCATATTTGAGTGGGAATCCAAATTAACACCGACATGCAGGATTTGAAACAAGTATATACGCACAATTCTTTGGGCGTAGTTTTGGAGGCTGACGCTCGTAAAATGTGCACAGTTAACTGGCGCGATGTTTTGAATAGTACTAGGGGAACATTACAACTTCGTAGAAGCAAATAAATTAACACAATTCAAAAATCAAGACTAATTAACTTGGCTGTGCTTGGGAAACTAAATTACATAGTGCAAGTGCTTTCGCCACCAAGAGAAATAATTCAGAATGTTCAACGTGCCACTTCTTGGTTCTTGTGTCAGGGCAAATTATATAAAGTCAGTTTTCAAATACTTACATTACCAACAATAAGAGATGGTTTGGGTCTAATGGACACTAACTCAAAACAGAGGCTATCTTCTTATGAACTATCAATAATGTGCAGAAAAATAAAAACACCATAACATCACAAATTATCAATTACTACAAACCATCCAGTTTAGATGCGCCTCTAAATATTGCTCTTATTGACAAGACCTTCGAATATCTAAGATTCTATTTTCAAGAATTAGGTTACCTTACAGCAGCCCGAAAGGATAAACTACCTGTAAAAACTTAAGATCTGTACAAAAGATTGACATCTGGAGAACGCAAAAATAATGTTGAATCAAAATTCGTAGACACAAATTGGCGAAACGTATGGTCTAATATATTTCTTAATGTGATATCATCCAAAATTCAAGCCCTGTGGTACAAAGTTGTACCTACCAATGTGACATTATTTCGAATCGATATAAAATCTACAGATAGATATGATATATGTGGGAATACTGACACATTAATTCATCATTTTACTTGTGAAAAGGCTGCAAATAATTGGAACTGGACAAAGCATGCAACGTCAACTCTATTAGAAATTTCTCCATCTGAGGTTACCTGCAAGATTCTAATAAGACCAGACATATAGACCATACCATCAGAAAAACATAACTCACTGGTTTGGGTATTAGGGCAAGCAGTTTACAACATTTTAATAAAAAAAAACCGAAGGATCTAGAAGATTATTTATCCATACTTAAAATAACACTATGGAACTTAAAAAAATTCAACAAGGTAGAAACACCACTTCGGAGCATATCTAAATGGACATCTTCTCCGTGACCATTTTTGTTAACACATATATTCAGCCCGCTCATTTGACCAGAGTACTCATATGATGTTTCTGTAACGTAGAGTATATTATAAAAAAAATTAATCTTTTAAAGTTGTAATGTGGTAATGATGTAATATGAAAATGTTTTAATGTTGTAAGGTTTCAATAAACCTATATTAATTGTTCCATTGATAGTTGTATGGTTCTGTTGTTGCATGGTAGGAGATGCAAAGGTGTAACTGATTTAGCATTATTCAGGATGGAGGCAAGTTCCTTTATGCCACACAGACGAAATGTTGGTTGTAACTCTAATTGCTTTTGAATTAGAAACTAAAAGATTTTTTTTTTAATTCTGTGTGTGCTGAATAGTAAAATATAGCATAAAGTAATCTCAAAGCCTGTCAAAAATAATGGGTTGAATGGATTGTTCAGGCAAGACACTTATTCACATTTGCTTAATTCTTATAAAATAGTGTTCAGTGCAATTTCTCATGCCTTACGTTGTAGCAAAAAGTTTCAGTTGTCATCCTGAATTGTTATAAAATTAAGCTTAATTCGGTTCTTCATGCCTTATGCTGTATCAAAAAGTTTTTTTCATCCTGGCCCAATTTGCATTTCGAACCAACTACAGGCTTGCTAAGTTTGCCAATAGAAGATCGATTACATGCGAAATAATACATTCACCGTTTTGTGATATAAACTTGACCTAAAATCTTCATCAGTTCTGACATCTTCCCGTTTCTTTATTCAAATCCATATTACAACATTTTAATGGCTAACACAGTTACATATGGCTGTAATATGGCATCAGTGAAAGCAAAGTAAATTTAAAAAAATTTACATTATGCCATGGAATTTTAATTTAAATTCTTGTTTAGGTCACATAGATCACTATTAACGAGGAACTACTTTCTTTGAAACCAAGTAATGTGGTGCTTATGATAACAAATTATTTCTTTTAAAACTTAAATTACTTATGTCGTCTGCTGTAATGTCAAATACCTGTTTCATTCTGATCCAGGTTAAATTTCAGACTAACCAAAACTTCCACTAACATTGTTGTCCAAAATTTAAAGCAGTTATCTTACATATCTATGGGTTAAGAGTTTATTGAAATCATCTGCTTTGAATGAATATAAATAAACAGAAAGTCACTAATAATATCAATATGTTAATTTAAATGTAATACATACTTTTCTCTGAGTGTTTATTCAGTTCATTTTGTAATAAGTTAGTGACATTTCTCCATTACTTTGGGAGATAATTTGAGAAGTTTAAAAGTTTTAAATAGTAGCGGTTGGCAGTGGCGTAGCTAGCGTGGGTGACACCCAGGGCGGATATCGATGGTGTCACCCCTTGAAAACTTAAATCCAAAATTGAGTATAATATATCATCTTGTAAGCGTAAAATATGATATTAATAAAACATAATTTAATAAAAATGTATTGTTATTTAAAAATAATAGTTAATAAAATTGTAAGATTAACAACATTTAAAAGATATACAAATAAAATAAAAACAATTGCTTTCAAAATCCCATCTTTCTAGGTTTAACAATTGCAAACCTGTAAATCACATTTCCAAAATTAAAAATTTGATTTACTTCATGTTCAATAATCAATATGGCAAGATTTTAGCTACGTGTTGATCACTGGTGATCGAAAGTGGTTTTAGATTAATTTTAACTCCTATGTAGATCGGGCCTCACTTGCCTGATACTGTTCCGCACCGTCACCGCACCAACAAGTTTCTTACTATTGGCGTTCACTTGATCGAAGTTTGTCCAAAGGACACAGCATGTCGTTCGACACCTGGCCATCATTAGATTGGTTTATGTTTTGACGGTGTGGACCAGTGTCGGTCTGTTGGATATGGAGAAGCGCATAGAGAGAGTTCGGAAATTTCCCTTCCCTTACGACCAAATGTTGTTTTCATGTTATTGTTGGTCTTAAAACAAGTGTCCTTTTTATATCCATGTTCATACGATGTTCTTAACATGTAGGAATTGTTCTAGAATCTTCACATTAAAAAATCAAAACATTGCCAGAGTTGAAGATCAATTTTAAGACCCACAAAAATTGCAGCCGAGATCTGCTTTTGTAACGGGGACCTTCCACACCCGAATCGCATGCTGTAACCATAAGCCAGACTAGTCTAGAAGAATTGAAAAATATGTATTCAAACACATGTAAGTTGATTCGTGTTTTTTGATAGAAAAAATAGATGGTATAGAGAAAAAGTATGTTCATTGTATCATGTTTGCAAACTTATTTTTCTTTACACCTACATTCGGACTGGTGACTCTAATGACTGCGTGCGATTTGGATACTGAAGGTCCCGGTTCATATCTCGGACTCGACTGTAATTTTTGCGGGCCTAAAAATTGACATTTACCTCTGGAAATGCTTTTATCTGTTAATACAAGGATGCTAGGACGCTCCGTGTTCGAATTTCACGTTAATCTGTAGGTCTCCTTTCGAAGTTAGGTGACTACGATATAGGTGCACTGCGAGTTTCCTAATAAGAAACTCTGTGACTAGAACTTTGAGATAACATGAAATTATTATATTTATTATACAAAATCTTTACGACCTAAATTTAAATTAAAATATGTTATAAATTCGTTCTTTACTAAAAAATAAAAAATAAATAAATAAATAAAATAAAAAAATAAAAAATACTAAATGAATCGAAAAGAACCTCAAGCAAAACAAATCCTCCAAGTGCGAAGTGATTGACATTTCATTGCGATTGCGTTGAAATATGCGAGAATCTTTCATTCCGGTACAGTGTGATAATGATTTGTTAATATTGCGCTGGGATACTATTTTTTTACATAAAAGATCAACCAGATAGGTGATTACGGGAGTCAGATAAAAAAGTATTTTAATGTACTTTCGTACCAAAACTGTGCAAAATAAAGTAGGGTGACAAACCTTCCTGTCATCCCCAACACTGATTCCCTGTAACAATCACTTGAAAACGTTAAAGGAGACTAAAGACCGGGTAGGAACAGGGCCGAGCTATAAAAAATTGTGGACGCGAGGGGGCGAGCTGCCAATCAGCTGAATGTAGTTGCGGTGATGGTACAGACCAGTATTAGCAAAGTAGAGCTCGACCTTTACACCTAGCAACTGATACACACACTGGCGCAAATTAAAATCCCAACACCCAGACGGTGTTGTGATAAATGAATGAAATTTGGCCCCAAGTATGCTCAAATGATTTAAAATTGAAAATTTTACATGTAATAATATGAGAATTACAGTGGTATCTATTATGTAAATTGCTATTTTTTTAATGTACTAGTGGTGGCGTACAGTGTGGTGTAACATGACACTTTGTTGTACAAGAGTTCTTATTGGCTAAGTATGTTCAGGCGAAGAGTAACAACTCTCTACACCCAAATGTCTAACTGTGAGAGAGGTCGGAGAATTGGCGTGTTTTAAAAAGGTGCATCATATCGTGAAATCTCCCAAAGGATTGGCCGTAGTGCATTGTCAGTATACAGACTTGTTACGCAGTGATGAAAGAAAGCTCTAATACTCCAGGTCTATACAGATGGATAACAGCACGTGAAGACCGCCAAATTGTGAGGGTGGCTGCTGCTGGCAAATGGTTGACTGCAGGTCAGATCCAAGCAGTGGTTACAGAGAGAGTCATCCCCCCCCCCTCCCCGGACGATTGAAAACCAATTGCTTGAAGCTAGAGTACACTCTCTGACCCTCTATGCAATATGTCCCATTAATCTGATATCATTGCCAGCATCATCTAACCTGGCGTAATGCAAAACACAAAAGGACAGGTGAATGGCAGTACATTTGTGTTTAGAGACGAGTCTCGATTCTGTCTGTGGCAAAGTGATAATTCACGACATGTTCGTAGGCGTATTGGAAAATGGCTTACCTGCTGTGATTTCAGAACATCACACAAGTGCAGTCACCGGTGTCATTTTTTTGGCGGCAATCAGTTTCGAATGCATGACTGAGTCGGCTGTTGATGGCACAATGACAGCCCACCACTATGTTGACGGGGTACTGCATCTTATTGTGATACCCTTCATGTTCACCATTCAAATCGCATCTTACAACAAGACAATGCCCGTCCTCATATTGCGGCCATCGTTACACAAGCCTTGCAAGAAGTTTCGATCACAATTTGAACAGCACAGACCCCAGATTTGTTCCCATTAAAGCATGTCTGGGATACCAGGAGTAGACACATTTTATCACATGGTGACCCAGCACAAACTGTGCAGCAACTGACTGAAAAAGACATGCAGGCGTAAAGAGAAATACCCCAAGAAGACATTCAAAACACTTCTTGATTCAATGTCGGCAAGGATCCACGAATGTATTAGTGCTCAAGTTGGACGCATTTCTTACTGAAAACTGTATCTAAAGGTAATAACTTAGCCTGATTCATTTCCATTTGTTATCATTTCTTCTGGGTATAGCCCTGGATATATCTTCAAAGTTTCCTAAAATTCTACCATTCCTGTATGCATGTTGAGATTCTAATTTTTGCCAGTGTAACTATAGGGCGACCATAATATTTCGCTATAAATTTTTTAAAATCGGAAACTACCCTATCATTTGTTGTTGAAACGTTAACATAGGTTATATTTAAATGACTTCGCAAGGGATATCGAGAGGAAAGTTAACAGAAGTGGCTTGATCCAAGTAGAAGCAAATCCAGACCCAGATGGGGTTCCATCGGTGCAAACCCAGAATCCGGGTCCCACAAGTCGAGAGACCCTGGGAGAGACTGTATAGTCAGAGAAGCAACTTCACATTAAGTTCCTTCATAAAAACAGAACAATAAACTGCTATATAAAAACAACGCAATTTAAAAAAAAAAACAAAAAAAAACTGCTTAGGTAATATAAGAACATGCCTTTGCGATATCTGCCGTCTTTACATGAAGTACTTCACAAGTGAAGTATTTTAGTATCCGCCTAAGATACACGTAGCTACAGACTTCTAAATATGACATTGTATGTACTGAAGACCATCTTCATGTGTAAATTTTACATTTTTAGCGCCGCTCTGTAGCATATAAATAAAAATGTAAACGGCTTGAATGTTCGTTCAGTTTGATCAGGAGCAAAAGTTCGACATCCTTGTCGATTTAAGGAATACACCTGTATTCGTCAGAGAGGTTACCCATAACACAAATTTTCTTCTT
This sequence comes from Vandiemenella viatica, assembly GCA_031002005.1. Classification (NCBI taxonomy): domain Eukaryota; kingdom Metazoa; phylum Arthropoda; class Insecta; order Orthoptera; family Morabidae; genus Vandiemenella; species Vandiemenella viatica. Next base: position 129,577,641 of record JARYHS010011408.1, on the reverse strand, counting down.
CTTTAAATTTATTATGGAAAATTCATAGAGAATCATACGCTTATTTATTTCACCGTGATCATATTTGCATATTCTCGATCAGCAGAAAGCATAGCAAACTTACATGAACCAAGAATTAAGTGCTTACTAATGTTACGATTTCTTTAGCTAGATACGCGGTTCCGACTTTTTTTTAATTTATTTATTTAAATGGCTTTTGGCCTTATCAGCCACACAGCCAAGTGCTTTGCATTTTATGACAATTCACATTTCATTACTTTACAGTTCTATTTACATAGTTTAACAATTTACATTTAATATTTAATTTTCCCATTATTCCAGATTGGTGCCCTTATACAAACATTAGAGCAAAAAAAAACCTCCACAAAATCCATGTCGTCGGGGGTGACCTTGGTGCTTTTGGGGGGGGACTCCAGACCCCCTAGCCCCTCCCCCCCCCTGGATCCTGCCACTGGTAGATCGGGTACAGAAATCCGGAGACTCGCTAACTAAAAGACTGAAATAATAATTATTGAAGAGAGAGACAAAATTAAGAATACTTTTTATTTCCAGGTCTTAAAAATTGGAAATACAAAATAGTATTTTACATTGAAAGTAAGAAATGTCTTATACACCCTCAATTTCATCACTGCTGCTTCTCTGCCTACTCTTCTTTTTTAAGAAAAGGGACCATACATTTTCGTTGATGACATTAATTTTAGCATATACTCTGTAACAGGAAATGTTAAAAAGATGTGGCAACGAGCGTGTTACCGTGCATAAAGAGTGC
>JARYHS010011408.1:129458763-129575872 GCA_031002005.1 Vandiemenella viatica | reverse complement strand
TCCAGTCTTCAGGCAATTTTTCTGTCTGCCAGATCTCTGTAATGATTGGTGTGAGTTCTTTAAGTGAATTTGGTCCAAGATTCTTCAATAGTTTGTAAGCATCTTAGAATTTTGGTAAACTCTAGTTTCTTAGCTTCAAGTAGAAGGGAGGAAGTAAGCTTTCATTTAAACATATAGTTTTCATTGCTTACACAGATTATGGCAGGAACATTTCATATAGAAGCTGATACCACAACCTAATTCATCAAATAAACCATTTTAAAAGCAGTAAAGACCTACAACATTTAATAAAAGCACTAAATAAACTTCTTATAGGGGTAAAGAAACTTTTAACTAACCTGAAATAGGATAATCCATTACTGTACCACTTGCAAACAATAGATTTTTGCTACGTGAGCATTTAACTATTTCTGAACACTTTTGAATGAGATAAAGTAATTTTAAAATAATAATAATTCAAAAGAAAGCTAAATTCACTAAAATTCCATAGTTTCTGACCGTGTAAGTAACGTAAATAAATTTTTAAACACTTCGATAAATGCACTTCACCTTCAACATTTTTTATCATATATTCCTAGTAATTTCCTGAAGTAAAAAGTATATTTTCTAAAAGAGCCAAAAATCTAGTATCGCATATTTAAATTTCAGAACGTTCCATGCAGTAGAACAAATTTTATAAACATTTTAAAGATTATTTCGTCACTGAACACATGTGAGTCAATTAAGAATTATTTCCAACTAAACCAAGTAACTTCCAGAGATAAAATAACTTTTAAAACACGTAACTAAATTCAAAGAAAATCCCGATAATTTTTCCTTTTCAGTACAAACTATATCTTAATAATTATTAACGATAAACCAAGTGACTTCTAAACAGTTTTAAAGTCAAATTTTGCTAAATCCATATATTGGCCATCTCGCCATAGATTTTCATAAAATTTACACCATTGAACTCGGGAATTTTTGTAGAACATTTTGACACTAATCTTATCCATGTAATTTGAAATTCAGCAGTATTCCTAAAAAATTGAACAAATTTAAATGTGTAATTCCCCAATTGCATTAGGAGGTCGTATCACTACACAAAATCAAACAAAAATTAAAACTAATTACTCAATATTTCTCACTAAACATCCTTTGATCATTTTGCAGATAAGACTACACACTGTCAAAGTTTGAACAGTTTTTATAATCTAGATTGTTTAGTGCAATAAACACACTTTTTGCTAAGTGGCAGTATACATGTGTAGTACAGCTGGAGTCAATATAAGCGGGATCCGCGAGGTGGGGGATGTCTGTCTTTCCGGTCTTTCTTTCTTTATGGTTTCATCTTGTGTCTTTACTCCGGGAACGATATGTAAGGTAACTCCGCGATAGTCGTGTTGTTGCAGGACGGTTTTTGCCACATTAGCCTGGAAACTGGTGTCGGCCATGTTGGGTGTTCTTGTACTAGACTGTGATTTCAATGACTACTAAGGACTTTTAAATTTCCAAAGGTTTTTTTTTGCTGTCAGCATCCTTTCTCTCCACAATCTGCAATTTTCTGGAAACGTTTGTTCGATTGCTAATTTTCAAAAAATGTGACTTTTTAAATATACTCCAAAATTTTGCCGAAGTGAACTTTTTTGTGATTTCATATTAAACTGAAAACCTCTAAAATTTTTGGTTTAAACAAATTTGGTGGTGACCATTAAGCATTTTAGTTGAGTATCCAGGCAGGCACATGGTCAATTTAAATTATTTCATCAAAATTCCACAGAACTTTTAATTCAAGTGAACTGCTAGTTTAGGTACTAAACTCTACTCCAACCCTGGTAGCAGTTTAGTTGTCTTACAAGTTCCACATTATACCATCCTCTCCAGGTGCTTTGTTGTGTCTGTTGATATCCTCTTGTGATGGTGGTGGAGATTCCGGATAGGTACAGGTGGGGGTTTCCTTCAGGAATCTTGATGGGGGTTCATGGCAGTTGAGTAGTTCAAAAAAGTACTTTGACAATTCTCGACAGTTTTCCTGATTAGTTAGTGTGAGCTTACCATCCGATTTCCTGAAGCATAACTATTGAGCAGTATATCCTCGGATTGTTCCTGCGAAAGTTCTATAAAAGTCTCGGGTATTATAGTTGCGGAAATTTTCTTCGATGGATTCCAGTTGCTCTTTCAGATACTTTGTCTTGGTTTGTCTGATAATTTTTGTCACTTGTTTTCAGATTTCATGAATGTGCTGCAAGTTTTCCACTTATTTTTTACTGTTATATTAAAACTTCTTTGTGTTCTGATAGTGCTTTCTCATATTCTGAATCCCACCAAGGATGTCTCGTATTCTTTTTCAATCGTATTAGTATTTTGGCATTTTGTATAATTTTGGTGTGGAATTTTTCCCAAGTATCTGCTTGTTCCTTCTCCCATTCTTCTCTCAGGTTAGTTTCCCTAATCCTCATTGTCTCAAATTTCTGTAGGTGTGTTTTTTTCTGATGTATTTTCTTTGGGGTGAATTTCATTTTAATTCTTGTTCAATAGTGGTCTGTATCTATGTTTGCCCCTCTGCTGACTTGAACATCATAGACTTCTTTTTGTAGAGGGTAGGAAATGGCAGCACAGTCAATCTGATATTCACCAAGTTCTAATATGGGGGATCTCCAGGTCTTGGAGGTCAAAGAATTTGACATGATTTTTAAGTTGCTGTGTTGGCATATTTCAATAAGTCTTGAGACATTCTTGTTTGTGAATCTGTGGGCAGGATATTTACCAACGGTTTTCCAATATTCTTTTTGGGGTTGTGCATTAAAATTGCCAAGTAAGATATTTGCATCCTCTTTAGGGATTTTTTCCATGACTTTCTCAAGTTTGTTACAGATTTTTTTTTTTTTCTAGTGGTTTCTTTTTATTATCTACATTTGTTGATTTGTGTACATTTATCAGGGTGTACTTTTTGTTGGCACATTGTATTTGCATGGTCATGAGACGGTTGTTTCTGGGAGAGACTTCTCTAATTGAACTGGTTATGCTTTCGTGTACCATAAAGGCCATACACAGAAGTGGGGCACCATTAGAGACTCGTTTTCCTGTTTTACTCTTAAAGATGCGGAAGTTGCCATAGTGTATTGTGTCTTCATCGGTGATTCGTGTTTCTTGGAGTGCTAGCATCTTGATTTTTTGTCGATCTATTTCTGATGCTAGGGTGTGTAGTTTCCCAGGCTGAAGTAGGGTGTTGATGTTTAGGGTACCAATGTATGTAGGGGTTTTGTATGGAAATCTACCAGAGAACTCTGACTTTCTCTGTGTTCGTGATCACCCAGGTTTCCTGGAATCCGAATACCCGGTTGCCGTCCGTCAATAGATGGATTGGTTACCACCTGGGGTAATGTTGTCATTACTCTCGCAAATCATCATGGCTTGTATTTAAGATATTTGTCCAGTGTTTCCACTGGGAAGGTAGAACCAGGGATTGTCAGTTCCTGGAGCAGAGATGGCACCCACCGGATGAGCAGACGCAGACCAAGCCAGATGCATCTTGTGTTTTGGTTCTCCCCACATCAAGGATAGTTCTTCCACCTTCTTTGCCATTGGGTTTCATAATTCTCATCCACCATTGAAGCTGTTTACTATCTGAATGGTTCTCCCAGTTGGTCGACCATCCCGCCGAAGGGGCATTATTGTTATTATTCTTAGGCATGTGCATGCACCATTCTTTCCAAATTTCCCAGTATCTTTTCATTCAGTGTGATCTTCTTTGTCTTTCCTCATCTATAAATACCCTCTTCATTGTGTGTCATTTGTCTATTTTTGGAGATCTTATTTTTTCGTCTTTCAAATTTATTATTTTTTTATGGTTTGTTTTGTATATCATCAATGGTTATTTCTATTTCTAATTCTTCCATATCTTCTCTAACTTCCTTAATGCATCCTGCCTGTTGTTTCAGCTTCCAAAGTTTTATATTCTTATTAATGTGGTTTCTGGTGTCCTCATGATGAGACCAAGGAAAGAAATTCTCTTCTTGCTTTCAGTATCTGTGGTGGGCTCCAGTTCTTTGTACACCACCTCATTTGCCACTATCATCTATTGTCCCTCTTTCTGGCATTTTTTATTTAGACATGTTCTTGGTATTCTTTCTCTCTACTTTTAAAATTTTGTCAATTTTTTTTCTTTTTTTCTTTGACTTTAAAATGAGTTTTGTTTCTGTATGTTACTTCTGGCTGAATCACCATCTTGTAGTGTTTTAATTTTGTTTTGATAAAAAAAAATATTTTTGTTGTACATAGATGGCTTTAGTTTTTGAGTTTTTATCATTTTGTTAGTTCCCTCTTGGCTGGCAGGTTTTTCATTCAAGTTGTATGTCATAATTTCAGCCAGGTATTTAAATTTTTCTACTATTTTTATTTTCCTGTTATCTACAGTTACGTGGTTTATTACTAGAGGCTATGTTACCATAATTCCAGTCTTTTCAAAATATATCTGGAGTCCTAATTTCTGTGCTATATTTTGTAGGCTGATTATTCGATTCCTGGATTATTGTATATTATTAACTAGTAACGCTAAGTCGTCTGCAAATCCCAAACAATTTAGGTTTCTTGGTGCCAATTTTTATGTTTTTAGGATTTTCCTTGTACCATTCTCTCATCACGTATTCAAGGGTGCAGTTGAAGAGCAATGGTGAAAGACCATCTCGCTGTCTTAGCCCTGTTTTAATCATAAAAGGGTTCAGATAGTTCTTCTCTTAAACTTACTGTAGATTTTGCATTTGTGATGGTTAATTTGATTATTTTTATTAATTTTTGATGGAGTCCCAGTGTCCAGCATTGAATCTCTGTGGATACAATCTTTGGCTTTCTTGAAGTCTACAAAGGTTATTACTAGTTGCTTTTGTCTTCCTTTGTAGTAATCCATTATTAGTTTTAGGGCGATTATCTGTTCTGGGTAGCTTCTCCATGGTCTAAATCCTCCTTGATATTCTTCTAGTTCATGTTCATATATATATGACCAGGAAATGATAGGAGCTAAGCAGTGATAGGATATTATTCTAATTGCTTTTCTTCTAATAATTGTTTAGAAACTTTGCAGGCACCTTATTTATTTTTTTGTATTTGGTTTTATTTGGTTCAAGAGTGAACTTGAACAGTCATAAAGCAAACACTTATATTCCTGTTTTAATCTAAATCGGTGACATTTTCATCATACTAAAATCTCAAATGACAACAATAATATTTCTGTTAATGTCTATTTAGATGAACTGGCTCCTACTGTAATATTTTCACCATAATCCATACATGTCAATTCCTGATGGTTTCATTAAATTAATTGTTTAATATTTCTGTCTTTCTCCGATCCCTGTTGACTTATGCCCCAACCTCATCCACAATAGTGAATATTTCTCTTCCCTCCATTTTCATAACATGATCATAGAAATTTTTATTGGTGTTCCCCCTCAAGCCATAATATTCTTCATGAATATATATATATAGCTCCCGCCTTTGCTGCTATTACTTCCTTGATTAGTTGTTTTATATTTTCATTTACTGGAGCCCAATGTTATACTTGTAATCAGACACTCTACAAGCTGTGTTACATGCCAGTTGATGTAGATATAACATATCAGTCATAAAACATTGTTGTGAGTTTTATAAAAAAAAAAAAAAAAATTACAGTAAATGAACTGGAGAGAATAGAACTTTTTTGGATTAGAAAGGTAGTGATGTGGTAAATACACAAAACAAAAATTTGTATGTACACCAGAGTAAATTTATTAAGCCACTTAATGCTAATTTATAAAAAATGATGGTTAATATCAGGAATTTTTGAAACAGTATATCTTTCATGTTTGTGTTAACTAAAATGTTGCCTCATAAAGTTTTATGGTGGTAGTATGTGTAAAAATTTAATATGGTAGTAGTTCCATAGTTTAATAATTGAGAATTAATTTGAAGTAATGTGTATTTACAGCCTCTTCCTAAGAAATTTGAAATACCTTTGCTGACAAATGCCATGTGGCATGCTGCTCATTACTTAGACGAAGCATTTCCGAGTTTTGAAGGAGTTTCGAAGGATGTTCTGAGGAAAATACAAGTGACAATAGGATCATTTAAGCAGGTAATATAATCCAAAGTGCCATATTTCTTTTGGACCATGATACGTATCCTACAGTGTATAACACCCTCCCTTCCAAAACCTTTCCTGAAATGTAAAATATAAAATATCTGTTTTCCATGTCCTTATTAATAAAAGCATTAATGACAGAGAAAGGAATATAGATATAAGAAATTGTTTGGTGTAACACCTTATCAGGAAAAGTACATGATGAATAAAATTTTCTCGGGTAACTAGCCGAGTTAGTCCATTGTTTGACCACGACGTTTCGGCGGTCACAATCTCTGCCGCCATTGTCAAGTGACTTGACAATGGCGGCAGAGTTGTGACCGCCGAAACGTCGTGGTCAAACGATGGACTAACTCGGCTGGTTACCCGACAAAATTTTATTCATTTACAACGCCGAGAAAATCTCCAGTCTTACAAAGTACATGATGTTTGCTGGCAAGTTGTTTAGTTCACATTGTTAATAAATTGCTTGGTGATGGGAATTTCAGATTGATGAAAACAAAAGAAAAGTAAGGAAATAGGAATAATATGCATAAAGAAATTAGGTAAATGAGGAACCATTCTTAATAACACAGACACAGATACAAATGTCAATATGGAACAATAGTTAAATTTTTTCATGCATTCTTTTTTTTCTGCAACAGAGCATGTAATGCACAGGGTGGCAGTCAAAGAGAAGTTAAATGAGGTTTAACTGTTGTTTGAAAGGAGATGGTGGGGAAAATCAAATGGGGACAGCAGTATAACAGAAGGAGTGCAACTAAATATGTTTTGGGAAATTACCATAGAATACAATCACTAGATGATATCATAGAGGAACCTAGTGGGTATTCACTATGAGACATAAGGCATGTGAAAAGAGTGCTGGAAATGTACACAGCATATATTGGTTGCAAAGTAGAAAAGTTAACAGTTTGTGGAACTCAGATGTTGGCACTGCCTTGGAGAGAGTTATTATTCCAAGACAGTGTCTTTGGAAGTAAAATGTCTCAAATCCATATACCTCAAAACAGTGTGTGTGTTTTTAAGATCTGTTGTATATAGAAAGTTCACAATAATAGTGACACTGAAAATCAGTTAGGCAATGAAAATAAGGAAGGAAATGGACATACAACCCACCTCTTACAAAAGATGAAGTCAGGGAAAATTAGTGAACAAATAATTATGAATGCACTTTAAAGGTATTTTGGTATAAACATTAATCATGTTTAGAGGTATGGCACTTAGTAAGAGGATTAGTTGTTAACACTCAGAAACTTTTCACAACACTTGAGTCATGTGGTAAGTCTTGGTATGTATACATCTGATATCCTTTCCATACTTTTCAACTCAAAAATGATTAAAGCTTACACTAAAAATATTGAAGTGCGTGCAATGTTAATTGATTTTCCTGGTCTTACTGCTTTCATCTGTGATGAGTGATATTTACTTCCTCCCTTCCTTCTATATTTACATAGAGATGTTATGTATATACTAATAATTTCCCATAGTAATTCTCATAAAATATATGCTGCAAAAAAATAATATTCCCATATGTATACAATTATTTGCCAACAGATAGCGACATTAATCCTGTGTAAGTTATGACAGTATGTTTCAATCATACAAAATATAACACATCATCTTTGAGATAAATTAGTGGTTTTATACCAAGGTTTATATACATACAAATAATTGGATAATGGTAACAATGAGACTGCCATTAGGCAATAAAAATAAGGAAGGACAGGGAAAATAAGCCATCACCACCCATGAAGGCAGCAGTGCCAGACAAACACAAAAACAGGAACACAGTTTACAATATTTCAATGACTACCATAGGGCAGTTCTCCATGTGAACACATCATTCCTCTTCCCATATGTCTTGCCTCCAACATGATTAAGGTTGTTCACCTAAATATTGTAAAGTGTGCTCATGTTTTTGTGTTTGTTTGGTCGTGCCTTCATCTGTGGTAAATGATAGGGTATTTTCCTTATCCTTCCTAATTATAAAAACAAACACAGCACTTTGTACAAACACATGACATGCAAAATCACTTCAGATATTGCTTGCAGAGAGGTTATGGGGAGTATGTGACATTATGGAAGTGTGCCTTTGTATCATACACAACCAATTCCAAGTGGTGGTCGAAACAAATGTTATGCTCAAATATGTTTATTATTTTGACATATAACTTAGAATTTTAATTTAATTTAATTGCAATGGAGCATAGGCTCCGGTGGCAATTTCCCTACACACCCATCTTACCCCCTATCCTGCACCAACCTACATTTTCCCTCTACAAATTTTATCTTTAAATTCTTTCAAAGTTTTCGGTAAATTATTCATCATTTCTCTTGGTAACTCATTCCAATCCCTGACACCCTTACCTAAAAAAGAAAATCTTCCCAAACCCTTGTGCCTGAAATCGAGTTCCAGCTTGTGGTCATGGTCATCTTTTCCCTTCCATGCACTACTTTTCATACCTATTGCAATATCTTTCCATGCCTCATCGCCAGTATATGCCCTGTACACTCCCATGACCCTCCTCATCCTCCTCCTGTCTTGCAATGAATCACATTCCAGCTCCTTTATCATATCCGTCACTGATTGCATTCTGCGATAATTTCCAGAAACAATCTAGCAGCCCTTTATTGCACCCTCTCCAACTCTCCTGTATTTGATACGTAAAATGAGGGTTCCCATACTACACTACCATATTTGAGCAATGGTCTGACCAAAGTTTTGTAACCCAATTCCTTGACTTCTCTTGTGCATCCCCTCATCACTCTCTCAACAAGTGCAGAACTTTGAAACCTTTTTCCTACCACCTGTCCTTTGTGTCCTGCCCAGTTAAGCTTGTTATCAAAAGTAATGCCAAGATATTTACATTTCAAGTCTTCAGCAAGCAATTCTTTCCCCACCTTATATTCATAATTTACCTTTTGTTTTTTATTTGTGTATCTAATAAGCTGACTCTTCTTTGCATTTATCTTCATTCCATGTTTACCAACCCAACTAGATATCCTGTCCAGATCACCCTGCAACTGTTTTACAATCCTCTATCATTTAGATTCTTTTATACAGCATTATGTCATCTGCAAACAATCTAATTTCAGATAGTAAACAATCAACACAATTAGTCATTAGAATAATGAATAACAATGGTTCCCAATATGCTACCCTGTGGCACATCCATTTTTTACTTCCACTTCTTTTGATACTACATTTCCTACCCTAACTTTCTGTTTTCTACCCAATATTTTTTTGATAGTTTAGTAAATTAACAGCAAAAATCTCAAATTCTTCATGGACAGCTCATGGACATAAAATTTTTGGTTATGCTTATTGCTTGTGCACAGGAATTGCACTTGCATTCTGTGACCAACACAATATAAATGAAATATTTGTAGTTCTTAATCATTATTGCTGTTGATTCTGTAATTATGTATTATTCTTTTCCAAATATTCATAATGTTTCTAATTTTTCACAGGTCATAAATATAGCTAATAAGCCAACAGCTCCTTTTACTGCAAAATGGGATACAAATCTCTCACTGTTTGAAAAATTGATGCTTCTCAAAGCATTAAAGGAAGAAAAGGTAATGACCGGAAAATAATATTGACTTATACCAAACATTTTGTTAGACCATTCAACACTTAAACACATAAAAATGCCATTACTTACCATGCCAAAATGTACTATTGTAAAACTTACATTATTAATTACAACCAAGAAACATAAAATTTTGTAAAAGAAGTTTTATTTGCAAGCAATGTTTTAAATGATTAGGACTTTTGTGTTATGATGTGTTTTATGTATATCTGCACTTACTGCTGTACAAAAGTCACTATGAAAGTGAAAAGTGAAAGGAAATTGAATTCTATGTACACCTGTAGCAGCAGAGACATACTACAAACAGACTGATCACAACCAGCATAAATTTTGACTAAGTATACACCAACCTCGACACCAACACTCGTAGGATCGATGCACAGAAATATGGATTTACGTCATTAGAGCATGGAAATTTTTCAATGTGTATAGCCACTCTCCCCCACCCCCACTAAAGACATTTATATACTAATTTTTTCATAAATTTTCTGTTTTTTATGTTGTCATATTATTATTATTTTATAACACAATTGGGAAATTCAAAAAGACTGAAGGTAAACTGAAATTAAAATGTAATCATTTTCTTCTTTTTAATTTTTGTTGCATCTGTTGAAAAATAACCATTAATAATTACAATTATAACCATAATAAAAACAAACAACAATAAACAAAGAAATTTGCATACTATTTAGAGCCCTATACCCTAAATAAATACAGTTATTACATTTTATATATGGTTTGTCGAGTCCATGAAGCCACAGTTAAAATGACATATTCCTGTTTATGCAAAATCAGTATCAAAACCTTTTTGGTGAATGGTTATATTGCCTGAAGTAACTACTTCTGGAAGACAAGGTTTGTTTTCCATGTCCATTGCCACCCCCATATCAGGAAATGTATACTCATAAAAACAAATTGATTTAAAGCTGCATTTGATTGTGGATATTACAGTAGGCTACAGTAAGTAACTTATATGATAAAGGCATGTATTGGTAATGAGGCTTTGGTGTCTATTGACAGAAGAATTAGTAGCATGTGGAAATTAAGAGAGGATCATAACCACAAGCTTGCACTTGATTTCATGCATAAGTGAGTGAGAAAATTTTCATTTGTAAGTAAAGAATAAGGAATTGAAATAGATTACTTAGGAAAATGCTACTTTTCACAGAAACATAAATGATTTTCTTTTAATTTCATTATGGAAATTGTAAGTGGGCTGTGAAAATGTGCACAAAAAATTTAAGAAAAGAAAATTATTATGAAATGAAGTTGGTGTGTATCAGAACAAGTTATTCCCTTAGACATCGTTATTTGCATCAAATACACCATGATGAAAACACTCCTCTTCTAAAATCACTTCCCTGACTTTTTATATGAACTATACCGAAATTATGTAATCACAGTTCTAAATGCCAAGGTGAAAAGGTAATGAGACATTCATAGCATTTTAATCTAGCATGTAGATACCAAAATGTCATGAATAACTCTTTATCAGTTGTACTGGTATCACGTACTCAAATAAATTATTATGTTCAGTAAATGTTTCATGAGGCCGTAAGGAATATCATTCTTCTGCGGGAGGGGAAAAATCAGAGGAGGAGATTCTCTACATAAGCAGTAATGATCAGGTTAAAAATCTGGAAATAAATCCTTAGTATATTATGGGTGAAAGAAAGCTAAAAAAGAATAAAGTGACTGGTAAGGATAATATTATTACTGAAGTAATAAAGATATTGGAATATGACATAGTACTTTATCTAATAATATTATTTAAATTGATGTTTAGAGACTTGCTGCTTACGAGAGGACTGGAAAAGTGCCATAGTATTACCAGTCTATGAAGGAGGTGAGACAAATAGAACAGAAATTTACAGGCCAATTAGTCTAACATCAGTGGTGGGAAAGTTGATGGAAACATTGATATGCAACCACATCAGGAATGTCTGTGGTTTGCAAACATCAACATGAATTTAGGAAAGGACACTCATGTGAATATCAGTTGGTGGGCTGCAAGAAAGATATTGCAGATGAAATAGACAAAGGATGCCGGGTTAACAGTGTAGCACTTGATCTATCCAAAGCATTTAACAGAGTGAGTCATAAAATGGTGATACATAAGGTAAAAACCATTGGAGTTGATGAAAAAGTGACCTACTGGGTGGAGGAATTCTTGAAAGGTAAAAATCAAAGATTTACTGTGGGTATTCCAATATCAAAAGAGATAAAAGTAAATGTAGAAGTACTTCAGGGTAGTGTATTGGGACAACACCTCAGAATTTGTTAAATTCTAAACCTCGTCACTACAGGATATGGGGGAAGGGAATCATGCAGAAGCTGATACTGCAGCTTATAGCCTAACACAGGTTGTTTTAAAATCTAAAAACTGACTCAACATGTAACAACAGCTTTAAACAGACTTTCAATTGTAAAAAGAAGTCTTTAAACTCACCTAAATCATTGTAATCCTTAAGAATACAGCTAGCAAACACTTTATCTTTGTTTCGAGATAACAACACCATTTTACAACACTTTTCAACATGGTAAAAACATCTGTAATAATAATCAACCAGGAGAAACTAAATTTTGCATTAAATAACACATAATCTATAGTTTCAGGCATTTTAAAAATAAGAAAACACTTAGTTACATAAGCCGGAACTTTCAAACATTAATTACAGCATATTTAAAGCATTTCTGATATTAAATGACATGGTTATTACAACTTAAATCCTTTCTGAACACCATGTTAAACTTTTTGATTAGTTCTTTGCAGTAAATTAAATATAAAAGGAATTTCTAAAAATTATTGCGTCTCATTTTTGCATGTTGCTGGCTTAGATAAATTATCACGGCCAAACTGATCAAAGTCACGGCCTAAAATTACTTTCAAACAATGTATTAGAAACCAGGGAATATTTTGCCGTAAACCATTTTTAAAGAAACTGTGGAAGTTCTGTTGACTATTTTTCAAAACCCGTGCAGGAGGTTGTAAGTGGCGCTGCAGTAGCTTAACTGAAAATGTCGTTACTGCAAGAGTGAGCACAAGTTATTTGGTGGTATGTGGAAACAAAATCAGTGATTCAAGTGTAATGCAACTTTTGCCGTGTGTTCAAGAAGGACCCACCATCATGGAACACCATTAAGAAATGGAAACAGCGCTTTTTGGCAGTGGGAAGTGTGAAGAAATTGATTGAATGGTGGTGGTAATGAGCGCATATCAGAGGAGCATGTAGCAGCAGTTAGACAGGCATTTGAACAAAGTCCACGCAAGTCCATTCAACAAGCGGCATGAGAATTACAGATGCCGAAGTCCACTGTACATAAGGTACTGCATCACTCTCTTCGGTTTCATGCATACAAATTGCAGTTGCTTCATGAACTGAAAACAGAAGACTGTTATACGAGGCAGGCATTTGCTATTGACATGTTACATCACATTGATGAAGACCCAACATTTTTAACTCTCATTGCTTTCTCTGATGAGGCCACATTTCATTTATCAGGAAAAGTCAACACACACAATGTAGGTATTTTCGGATCAAGAAACCAACGCTGCATTATGGAACACATTCGTGACAGCCCCAAATTAAATGTGTGGTATGGATTGATGCACAATTTGATCATTGGCCACTTTTAATTTGTAAAAAAAAAAAAAAACAGTTTCGTACGTACCTCGACATGTTGGAACAATTTGTTGTGCCTCAGATAATGCATTTGCAGCCGAACGTCATCTTTCAAAAAGGCAGCGCCCCTCTGCATTGGAGCCTGATCGTTCGAGTATTTTTGATATCCAATTTCCCGGTCGCTGGATTGGTCATGGTGGACTGACAAGTTGGCCACCTCGATCATCAGATATTACCCCTCTAGACTTCTTCTCATGGGGATATGGAAGGACAAAGTACATACAGGCTGCAAAATTCGTGATCTTCAAGAACTTTGCGACTGCATACGAGATGCTGTTACTTCCGTTCCATCCGAGATGCAACAAAAACCTGGCAGGAACTTGAATTCAGGCTAGATGTTCTTCGTGCAATGAGAGTATCTCATGTAGAGTTGTAATGTAGTAGCAAATTGGTTTAAGGCAAATTCATTAAAATTTAAATTTTGAAAAAACACATTATATTAGGTTTAAAACAAAAAACTATGCACAGCCAGATATATGTATAAACTATAAAAAACAACACAATCTTAGAAACAGAGAGTATAAAATTTCTTGGTATTAAAATAGATCAGAAACTCTGTTGGCATGATCATATCACTACACTACTGGCAAAGTTAAGTAGTGCCACCTTTGCAATACGAACACTTTCTCTAACAGCAGATCTAGAATTAATGAAACAGGTGTACTACTCATATTTTCATTCAGTAATGTCATATGGCATAATTTTTTGGGGAAACTCTTCACAAGTAAAAAGTTTTCATAGCACAGAAAAGAGCTATTAGGTTTGTGTTAGGGTAAAACCAAGAACTTCTTGCAGACAACTCTTTAAGAAACTCAATATTCTTACAATGTATTCTCAGTATATATATTCTCTCATGAGCTTTGTCATAGAAAATTTTAACCTGTTTACACCTAATTCACAGGTACACAGTTTCAATACAAGAAACAGAAATAACTTGCATAAAACACAAACATCTCTGTCATTAGTACAAGAGGAGTTAATTATTCTGGGGATACATCTGTTTAATAAACTACCTAATCGTATAAAACAGCTTTCAGATAATAAAGATGTATTCAAACAAAAACTTAGAGATTATCTTATTGGCAACTCCTTCTACTCCATTCAAGAATTTGAAGAAAATAATTAATTGTACTCATTATGACGTTTGCAAAACTCAGTTGGAAAAATGTATGTTTATTATTATTTCTTGTATTTGTAAAATATGTATATATACATATATATATATTTACTATGATATGAATCATATTATGTGTATATGTATCAACACTGACATGTTTCACATCCCAGAGGTATTTCCTCAGCAGGGATCCATGGAACAAGATTGATAAATAAAAAAATAATAAATCCTCCTTATAGTCCTGGTCTGGCTCCAATCCCCCCCCCCCCTCCCTGAAGAAGCAGTTCCCACATATAAAAGATAAATTTCAACAACTGAAAAAAAATTAGTGGCAGGAGTACTATATAAAAAAAATGTAATGATTAAGTGTGTGCCATGTTACTGTAACTATTTTGAAAAAAAAAAAAAAAAATGCAGGCCCCAAGTGATTTTCTCTAAATTAGTGTGACTTTATCTCAAAACTTTTCTAGTGATCCTCGTATTTAAGGATGAATTGCTTCTCTTTCTGTAACATAATCATACTAACAAACATCTTCTCCTGGTATAATTTTTTGAAAAACATATTAATTCAGTCTGAATCTGTATATCCTAATTAATTCTTTTTTTCAGCTCGTTTTTGGTATCACTGAATTTGTAAAACTGAAGCAAGGACAGAGCTTCATTGAGAGTCCTCAAATAAGTCTTCAAATTCTGTGAGTTATTCTTCTTACTTCTATGGATATTTTCAACACAAAAAAATAAACTAGTCTGAACTGAATCAGATATGAGATATAATGAGTAGAAATATATTCACTAAGCAAAGGAATGAAATAAATTATCTTCAATGTGAATACTATTGGCATCTAGAAAATTCATTTGCTGTGTTAGAAAACTGACTCAAAGATTCTGACAGTTACATTTAACAATGAGTAAGAAATTGCTGAGGATATGAAAAGGAAGAGATATTAAGTAACCAGTTATTGAGATTGGTACGGACTATCATTCAGATATGGTAGGGGAAAAGTCAGAGCATTATATTTTTCACAAATATAGAAATGAGCAAACTAGGATATTAGAAATAGAAACTGAAGCTATAATGAAGGACCTTAGTGGCTCAAAATAATGTATAATATTCCTACAGATGGGTTCACCATAGTAACATACCTTAGACTATTATTTAGAATGTTTCTTAATAACAAGAGGATGTGCTAACAAGAGGATGTGAAAAGTGTCACTTTGCTGGGGGTTAATAAAGGAGCAGAGGCACATAGGGTTGAAAATTACTAGGCATTTAATTTGACCTCAGTGATATATAAGTTATTGGGGACCTTAATTTGCAATCATATAAGATGAAGATGTGATGAGGAAAATGGTACCAAGAAATTAGTACCATATGTTTAGGTGAATTTCAGTTAATGGAACATGTGCCAGATATTTCAGAGGATGATAATATAGGAGGTCAAGTTAATAGAATACACTGGATCTTCCCAAGTAATTTAACACAATGTGCCATAAAATGATGGTAAATATGGTAAAGCAATTGGACTGCATGAAATGGTAACATTCTTGGAGGAGAAATTCTTAAAAGGCAAAACAGGAGACTGATAGAGTAATATATTGTGACCATTGCTATTAGTTTATTGTAATGAATGATTGTGTGGATGGTCAGCATTTAGAAGTTATGTTGTTAGGGAATGTCACCATTTCATGTAACAACATTAAAATGGGAAAGAATTGTGAACAGCTACATTGGGATCTGTCAGAATCTGACTGCAAAAAGCATTGCACGGTTGGTATTGGAGTTTTTGTTGCCATTATGTCATTTTGGAGCTACAACCCTGGAGTTTTTCATTGTTTGCTGAAGTTTGTTTACAGCACCTTCTTCTCATAGTTTTTTTGAATCTGCTCTTTCTTGTGCTGACTATACAACTTATGATTCTGATCTGATACAGTAGAAAATGCATAAAACACAGAATGAAAATTAAAAAAAAAAATCACCCAAGTATATTTTATCTACTTTTGATTTGAAGGTTGTCACTTCTAAAACCAAAAAATAAGTCAGTAAACATTCATTGTATCACTGCCATGATCACCTGTCTTGAAAAGACACTTTCATGGATGGCAAATCACCATCTCACATGTTCAGGTAGAAGTATGATCATAGGTAAAATGTGTTTGCACTGCAGCAAACTACTTTGTGAATGGTGTACAATGTCCAGCATCCTCGTTAGAAGCATATAAAACATGGCTGAAATTAAGTTTAGACCATACAAAAGAAGAAGGAACCTATATAGCACAATCCATTATACAGGCACTTAAAAATATAAAGATTATCAGACCCAGGACCACTAATCAATCTCTTTAATATCCACATAAATACATTATTAGCAAAATATGACTGTGCAACATTGGAAACTGTGTACCAGCAATGGAGTAAGTTACTGTTATGCTTTCTATAGGCACTGCAAAATGTTTGAGACATGTCTCAGTACTGCAACATATGAATTACTGACAGTATTTGCATTATTTTATTTAAATAGAATTTTTATAAAATAAAGCTCATTCTAATTTATCATCCTTTGTGCTGTAGCAAAAAGCTTCAGTTGTCAACTTGGTCCAGGTTGCATTTCAGCGTAACCACAATCTCTGCAAATATTACCACTAAAAAAGCAAAGCTTCAATCATGCATGAATTAATACATTCCCTGTATCGCATATCAGTGTCATTATGCATCGCGATATAAACTTGATTACCAGGGAAAACGAAGGATGCTAAAAATAAATCTTTACAACTTACGCTATGCCACGTAATATTTAATTGTGGTTTATGCCACATATATTGTGATAAATTTGGAACTTCTTTTATTCAAACCATGTAAGAATTTCAGTAAAAAAAACAACTAATAATTAACATGCCAATTTAAATGAAATACACTTTTCTTTCATTGTCTTGACAATTCATATCTTAGCAATTGCTTAACTAAATAGAATTGTTATGAAATAAAATTCAATGTAATTCTTTGTGCCTTGCACTGTAGCAAAAGGTTTCCATTAGCATCCAGATCCAGGTTGCATTTCAGCTAACATACTACACTAAACTTGCCGCCAGAAGAACAATACTTCAATATCACACATATTAATACATGTACTGCATTGCATTTTAGTGGCAATAATGCATCATGATATAATTTCATCAAAAATCTTCAAGGGTATTTACACCATTCTTTTCTGTTATCTGTGATTCAGACCAATATTACAACATTTGAATTGCTGTCACAGTTAGATGTTGCTGAAATAATATCCTCAGTAATTTTTCTCAGTGAAAGCTAAGAAAATTAAAATCAATCTTATAAACTTACATTATGCCACATAATATCTGTTTTAATTGTTGTGCAGGCTGCACAGATTGCTATCAGTATGCAACTATATCCATTCAAATGATTTAATAATTTCGATAATAGGACACAGTTTATATTATTTAAAATAAAAAAACAAGAAAAACCTAAATTATTCATGCCCTCTGCTGTAACGTCAAATGCCAGTTGTAATTCTGACCCATGCTAAGTAACAATCTAACCAAATCTTTCACTAATGTTGATGCTCAAAACTTAAAGCTTTTATCTTACATATCTAAGGACAAAGAATTTAAGGAATACTTCTATACCGGTGTATCAAATGGATATTACATAAATATAAACATCTAATGATTGATATGTCAATTTAAACACAATACATACTTTTATTTCAGTGTTTGGCAGTTAGTTTATTCGCAGATGCTTAGAAATGTTATTAAATAACGTGCCTAACCAGGAACAATGACGTAAAGCTTGACATCATGTAAGCACCTTAGAATTTTGGCAAATTCTAGTTTCCCTAGTAGTAAAAGATTCTATAGATCCATCGTAAAGTTGCTTATGTTGGACTTAGAAATTTCAAGAGGAGTAGTTGCCAACTTAAAGGAATTTTCCTGTAATCTTTCCCATACAGTTACAATTCACCATAAAAATCATTTTAAAGTGTATTTATCATATCGGGAAACTTTTATTTTAAGAGATATTTTAGTTTGTTCAGGCTTTGAAACACGCGATCATAAAAGTAAAAATCTAAGATTTGTAATATCTTTAAATCAAGTAAAGCAACAGCTGAACTTTTATCACCAGCTATATTCAGCATTGTTCCAGATATTCTGGTAGTAAAATTAAATAATTTGGCAAAGTGTAATTAGCGGTTTTAATTAAGAGAAAATAAGGAGCTTTTTAATTAAAAGGAATATTAATTTATAATTTATATCAGTAGACAGCCCTAATTAAGACGATTCTGAATATATAATGGTTTTAGAAAAAAGTTTTAGCATCTGTCTGGTAATTAAGTTTTTAAAGATAGATTGTCATTGATTGTCGCTGTAAAAATTCAAACGTTTGGGTTAATCCCCTACTTCAGAGATTTGTATCACCACGCAGAAATTAAATAAAACTTTAAAACTAATCACTCTAAATTTCCCACTAAACTGCCGTTGGACTTCTAGTAGATAAGTCTAGACCTTGTCAAAGTTTAAACACTCTTAATAATCTGGATCATCTAATAAATTACACACACTTTTGATCTCGCGGAAGCGAAAAGATGTGATACAGTGGCTTACGTCATTGGTTTGGCCACTTGCTATATAAACTCGTGCTTTACATGTGACCAGGTCTTTCATTTGATTTCGTCTTGTCTGTATCCTGGGAGCATTATGTGAGTGAGCTTGCGTCAGTTTGCGTCGGAGCGTGAAGTAGGTGTTTGTATGTTGGCACCATTGAGTCAGCCATGTTGGTACTTTGGTGATAGCCTGCGAGAATAATGTCTGTTAGAACTTTTAAATTCTGAATAGGGGTTGGTTCGGTAAATAATTTCTCTCCACAATCTGCAATATTTTGGAAAAGAGTGTTCAATTTGCCTACTCAACTGTTAAATGCAAATTTTAGTAAATGTGACTTTGAATAATACTTTGAATTTTCTGGAAGTGAACTTTTGTGATTTAGTAGTTATCTTGGAACCTTTTCTAGATTTGTGGTTTAGAAACAGATCTAGTGGCGACCTTCAAGCATGTAAGTTGAGTTCTATTAGGCTACATGGTCAAATTCAAATTATTTGGTAAAATTCCACAGAACTTTACATCCACATGAACTTTTAGTTAAGGCACTAAGGCGATACTACAACCCCGGTGTCAGCCTTTCTGTCTTACAATCATTGTGCGACATCATAGAGTGACATCATGGCTTGACAGATGATGTCATAGCTGACCAGTTGCTTATTATAATGTTAGATAATGTAACCATTAATGGCCCCACTGTATTTTGCCAACAATGTGTGGTATGCTGAGAGACAGTTGCAATTACCATAACCCCTCCTGATAAATAAAAACAGATGGGTGGTTTCCAATTCTCTGTTGACTAAGCATGCTTTTTATATTTATTAGAAGTCTTTTGCAAGAATCATCACTTCTGATTATTTTTTACACCTTCTCTTTGGTCAGGGACACAGTCAGCTGCTGCAGCTGAAACTTCCTACAACCCAACTCTGTACAAGGTGATTCAAAATGATTTTCGGCGTTTCAAAAATTCCTACACTTATCACAATTGAGATACGAATTTGAATCTTATTTTGATGTGTAAAGAAACTCATCAAGTTTTTTACATCCATTACAAATGTTCGATATGTGCGCCCTGTGTCTCTCTGCACATATCTATGCAATAGTACATTTCATCCCATACGCAACGCAGCATGTCATCAGAAATGTTTAGAAAGGCGACCCTGATCCGTTCTCTCAGTTGCGGGATAGTCGCAGGTAGAGCAGGACGATAAACTTGATCCTTGAAGTAAACCCACAGAAAAAAAAAAAATCACATGGGGTTAAATCTGGTGAACGAGGTGGCCAAGCCATGAGCATTTGGTCACTGTCGGCTCCGCGTCCTATCCATAGCTGCGGCAATTGTTCATTGAGAAATGTTCTGACCTCCCGATGGAAATGAGGTGGAGCACCATCTTGTTGGAATATGAAATCATCCACCTCTTTCACCTGAGGCAGAACCACTCTGAGACCATATTGAGGTAAGTTAGTCCTGTTACTGTCTGTTCATTGAAGAAGAACGGGCCATACACTTTCGCCTTGGAAACAGCAGCGAACACACACACTTTTGGAGAATCACGCTGGTGTTCAATAAAAGCACTGGGATTTTCTGTCCCCCCAATCTGCACATTATGCTTGTTAACTTTCCCGCACAAGTGAAAGTTCGCTTCATCACTAAAAATTAGTTTTTTACAAAACCCATCTTTTCTTGCATAATGTTGCAAAATGTGAGACATTTGTGATGGTCGTCAGGTGTTAAAGCCTGAAGCTGCCCTAGGCATTTTCGTAGTACGTGCCAAACTGTGGTTTTGTGGAATGTTCAGTTCTCTGCTTTCTCTCCTTGTTGATTTCCATGGGCTACGTTGATAAGCTTCTCTGACGCGATTCACGTCGACTTCCGACACAGGATGCCCACTGCTTTTCCCTTTGCATAAGCAGCCCTTCTCCACGAACTGCACATACATCCTCCGAATGGAATTGTCTGAAGGTGCATCCTTCTTAATTTTTATTCGAAAATGCCGTTGGACAATGGTAACTGATTGACACACGTGAAAATCTAAAGTGCAAAAAGCCTTCTCTATAGCGTTAGCTGCCATATTGCAAACACTGACATCTGACGGAATAAAACGTAACTACAAGATTAGCGGCTGCTACAAAACAAAACTTTTATAGTTTCTCTATTCATCCATTAAAAGATAATACTTGTATGTTTAGTACACAGCCGGTAAAAATTCATGAAACCCCGACAATCATTTTGAATCACCCGGTAAATGTTAAGTGGCTCTATAGTAGAATTTGAGACAAAGGTTCCACTTTCCTTTGTATTCCTTTGATTTCAGCTGTGGTTTATACATTTATATGCAGGAGATTCGACAGTGTACACCATTCAAAAATTAGTTTGCTGTGGAACACATCTTAGTCATGATCATACAAAGCTTAATCTGGTGAACAGAAACTTGTCATTGCATCAGGCAGTTTGAAATTCAATGCAGTAAAAACTTCCCCAGAACCATTAATCAATCCCTTTATTATTATGACTTCACAACATTGGAAACTGTGATGGAGTAAGTTATCATCATAGTTTCTATAGACACTGAGAAATTAATGTGACATGTCTCAGTAGTACGATATATGAATTGCTCACAGTTTTTTTTTTATTATTTTTGTTTGTTAGTATTTTAAACCAAAAACACTCTCATTCCACATATCATACCAGTTTCCTTAAATAGGTTGACAGAGAAGAATGTTCTGTAGCATTTTCTCATGGGTCAGTAGTCATGGCAAAATTAAGAGGCCAGAATGTTATGCTATTTCAGAGTGGCTCTTACCACTGAGAGTTTTTGGAAACTCTTAGTTCATCTTCAATTCCAGTTAAACAAAGGGAAACTAGTACCTAGTGAATCCAGAACATCCTTGACTCCCTTCAGTAATGCTAGAAGAAAGATGTGTTTTGCTGGCTTCTTGGACATGTGAGATTTTTGTAATGAGACAGCAGAACAAACTAGTAATAAGGTGGAGAACACCTTATTAAGGTTCATATAGTCTTTACCCTCATTAATGAAGAGTAAGATTAATGATTCTTGGAAAAATGGAACATTCAATGCTCTGAATAGTAATATTTGCCATGTGGAACAACCCCTTACACTACACATAGGGTACTTAACACATCCTTTGATTTGAGAACCTGATGAAGCATGTAATGTGGTGTACTATTGACAACATTTCACATTTTATTTTCTTGTTTATTTCATTTTATTTTGAGGAAAATATAGTGTTAAGGTGAATATATGTCCATTACAATGAACAATGATCATGTCAAAATGAATACAGTTCATGTTTCTGGATTTTTTCCAAGAAAACTGGGTAAATTGGCATTATTGTCATGAGTGTTGTCTAGTATCTTAACAGAGAACTAACCTGCTTATATGCATGTTTGTATTATCATCATTTTGTTTTCTTCATGTAAAGTGAGTATCTTAGAACCAACTAGCCTATTTTCTACTAACCAGAATTTTTATTTGTTTACTAACTGGTACCACGACTTCGTTCATGTTTGTAAAGAATTTGGATTGACAGCTACCAACATCTAACCACCATAGTGCATGATGGGAGACTCGATGCTATTACCACACATAAACGCCAGTCAACTGCGCTATGTAGTTCAGGCAGCAAAGTAAAATTTACGGACACACGTGTCTTTGGTCGAAATACAAAAATATCCTTGATCAGCCACTTTCAACCACCATATCTCCCACGCTCCCACAGTTACTGAAATTCGGCCAATGTTGTGATCGAAAGGTGACTCTGTGTTACTACCACACAAAAACGCCAGTGATCTGCGATAGAACGTTTTCGCTGAAAAGTGATACACCAAGCCACATGCGTTTTTGGCAGAAATATGAAATTGCTGTAAGTCGACCACTTTTAGCCGCCATTTCTCCCACAACCCCATTGCTATTGACATCTAACAACCATAGTGCACGACAGGAGACATGATTCTACTTCCACACACAAACACCAATGGTCTATGTTATGTAGTTGTGGCAGAAAAGTGACAAATGCGGAGACACATGTCTTTGGTCGAAATACGAAACTACCCTTGATCAGCCACTTTCAACCACCATATCTCGCACACTCCCACAGTTACTGAAATATGGCCAAAGTTGTGATCTAAAGGTGACTCTGTGTTACTACCACACAAAAACGCCAGTGATCTGTGACAGATAGTTTTTGCTGAAAAGTGATACACCACAACACATACGTCTTTGGCAGAAATATGAAATAGCCGCAGGTCGACTACTTTCAACCCCCATATCTCCAACACCCCCATAGCTACTGACATCTAGCAACCATAGTGCATGACAGGCGACATGATTCTACTACCACACACAAACACCAATGGTCTATGCTATGTAGTTGTGGCAGAAAAGTGACATATGCGGAGACCCATGTCTTTGGTCGAAATATGAAAATATCCTTGATCGCCCAATTTAAACCACCATATCTCCCACAGATACTGAAATTTGGCCAACATTGTGATTGAAAGGTGAATCTGTGTTATTACCCTCACAAAAACGCCAATGATCTGCGATAGATAGTTTTCGCCGAAAAGTGATCTACCAAAACACATGCGTCTTTGGCAGCAATTTGAAATTACCGCAGGTCGACCATTTTCAACCCCTGTATCTCCCTCACCCCCATAGCTACCCCCATAGTGTATGACAGGAGACACGATTCTACTACCACACACAAACACCAATGCTCTATGCTATGTTGTTGTGGCAGGAAAGAGAAGTATAAGGAGACACAAATTTTTGATTGAAATATGAAAACGCCCTGCATTGTGAACTATAATCAACATATCTTCCACATCCCCACAGCTATCGGCATTTGGCCAACATTGTGCACGATAGGAAACTCCGTGCTACTTCCTCACACAAACTCCAGTGATCTGTGATATGAATTGGTGGCAGAAAAGTGAAATATAGGTAAAAAAGGTCTATTTTATATATATATATATAAGATTTGTGATATAACTAACCCGTTCAAAATCAATTATGCAGGCATTAATTTCATCCTGTCCTGGGTTTTGTTTGCACTTTCTCCTTATATCACTACAAACTTTGTTATCAATGGAATTAGAAGTCCCAAAAATATCAATTTTTACATTACTCTCCAGCACTCATCACCAACATATCCTCTACTCTCTCTACTGTGTTCTGCTAGCTGATTATTACCAATCAAGCTCCTCAGTCAAATTAATTATTGAATAGGGTTCATAATTATTTCCATAGCATTTAGCATATGGTAACATTCATATGATCTCACTCCAGTTCCTGTATTTTATACCCATAATGTTGGCCTCATACCATTCCACCAAATCTTATAATTGATATGATCAAGGTTTCATAGTAGTACCTGGGTGACCAATTGTCACTCAGCGTCTTTCAGTTTTGTAAGTCCATAACAAAATTTATTCACAGAGCTGCGAGTTCATTTGAATAGCATTGCACATCAGTTTTAAAGTCGCTGGAAGATTTCTCGGGCGTGCAGCCGGGTAAATTGATCACGAATTTTCGATGGCGTAACATGCCATCATCTTCAGGTACCCGGCTCCACAAATACCGGGGCCGAGGCACTGTGCATGACGGAGGCGGCATACAAACTGATGGTCACTGCTCGACGCGTTGCAACGCACTATCCCCACCACCGCTATCAGATCTCAGCGGCGGGAGTGGGAGGGTGGGGTCGGAGGGTATAAATATCGGTGCCCCCCGAGCAGACCAGCAGTCGCGTCCTGGACTGCGCTCCTCATGCCGACCAGTGGACGCTACCTGAGGATGATGGCATGTTACGCCATCGAAAATTCGTACATTTGCGATCAATTTACCCGGCTGCACGCCCGAGAAATCTTCCAGCAACAGTTACGCCGGGAAAACTTATGATCACACATCAGTTT
This sequence comes from Vandiemenella viatica, assembly GCA_031002005.1. Lineage (NCBI taxonomy): Eukaryota > Metazoa > Arthropoda > Insecta > Orthoptera > Morabidae > Vandiemenella > Vandiemenella viatica. The sequence goes on along the minus strand of JARYHS010011408.1, from coordinate 129,550,839 downwards.
TAAAGTCATTTGCATAGATAATTCATGTCATAAACCAGGTTAAAAACTTATAGAAAATCTGGATATAAGATTAGCATATCTGGTATTTGTATTCAGAATATTTCGTAAAAGTAAACATTGTCTTCATTTCTAGAGACAGAATTATAAATAGTAAAATGTGGATATAAATCTTTTAGCTAGAAAATACTACTAAAGAGTTTTAAAACATTGAAAGTTAGAAGCCGTTAGGGGGAAAGTTAAGATGCAATTGCACATTTTAAAGTCTATAAGTCATAATTTGGAAGATAGATAATCAGTTTTTAGCAAGAAAGAAGTGTAATCTTGTCTTACACAGCACATAAAAGTTTGAAAGGTTCACTAGAGTTTAAAGATTGATTTTTGAGTGATTTGTAAAAACTTTCAACAAATGAGTAAAGGTCAAAATAACCAGTTTAGAGGACATGAGTAAATTCAATTGAGAAAACTATATTCAAAAGGAAGTATAATTCAATACAAGCAGTTTTTGTTAAGTTTCATTTAAATTCATGAATTAGTTGGGTCAAGATAAGAGAAAGTAAATTTTTGTAAGATTTTGGCAGGAACGAAGCAGTTGCAAGATGGCTAAGACAGATATCCCCCACGTGAATGATTTTTCAAAATTCATAATAAATCGAGGAAATCAGATAGCAACTTCAAAACTTCACATTTTACAAATAAAAACACATAGACTCGTTTAAAGTATGTTTCAGGGCTGGCATTTAAATATTCAAAAAGTTAACAGTTTTGAAATTAAAACTTGTGTAAGAATTCTGGTGCAACCTGTTACAAAATAGTAAATACAGCGATTTTTGTACCAAACAAAAGAGCAGTAAATTAGAATCAACTTAAAAGTTACTTCAGCTCCATAGCTTTAAACCTGTGGAGGTTAGAAACATTTGTATAATAAGACAGCATCATCAGCCATTAGCAGAAGACGCCAACTTTTGTGTTTAATTTAAAGTGTGCTAGCTAGCTTTTGTTTTTATGTTTGAATATTCCTGTGTAGGTAGTGAATCAGCCAGTTGAGCTTCAGAAGCCATTAGCAGCAGAGGGAATTTTGTGTTTAATTTAAAGTGTGCTAGATAGCTTTTGTTTTTATCTTTGAATATTCCTGTGTAGATAGTGAATAAGCCAGTCGACCTTTAGCAGCCGTTAGCAGCAGATGCCGACTTTTGAATGTATAGGTTGTGAATCAACCAGTCCAGCTTCAGCAGCTGTTAGCAGTAGTCACCGATTTTTGTTAGATTTTTAGTTCTGTTTTTGGCTGTTTCAGGTGACATGGCTTGTGCAATGTGCTCCAGTAAGCATCTCATACTTTAAGAGATTCTTACTACAGTGGCATCTCTTCAAGCAAAGGTATGGAGCCTCGTAGACAAGGAGCGGCAGTACATCGAAGATATTCCGCAGCCAACTGTAGTAGAACTGGGAAGCCTGGATTTTCAAGTACCTGTTGCAGAAAACATCTGGCATCTTATGGATAAGAGAAAGGCGTCGAAATTCCCAATTAGCCCATGGGAAAATGATATCTTGCCCTTAAGTAATGTGTTTTCTGTGTTGCAGAAGGTTGAAGATTCAAGTGCAGATGGCCCAGAAGTGGAGCAGGGACGATTTGTTCACAGAGCCCGAGCAATGCCAGGAAAAGGTTTACTGGTCATTTCCAGCTCCAACATCCGACTTCTGGAGAAACCACAACGAGAACTAACCATGAAGAATGATGCAGACCCTCATACTGACGTTCATTCCATTTGTCTTCCAGGAGCAACTGCACCATTTGTCATGGAGACCATTCCAAGAGCTATTAAAGAATTGAACTGCCCTCAGTGAAGTGTAGCTGTTCATGACATTACTAATGACTCATGTTGTGTTTCTGTTTCAGATATAGTTAAATCGATGGACAAGTTGGGCCGGAAAGCAAATGAAGCCACACGGGAAAATTTGGTATCGTTGTAGTTCTCTATTTCTACTGTGGTGCCACGCAACAATTGTGGGGAGGCCGTATGGTAGAAGATTTTTAATTTGAATTGTAATTTGCAGGAACTGTGTCACAGAAACAACTGGGGCTTCGTCGACCTTTGACCGATGATAGCTGCCAGCTGGGACGCATTTGACAGGTCAGGCGTCCACTACACACTGAGAATGTCGACCAAGGTGGCTGCTAACATATGGAACCATCTTGATATCAATAATTTTTAGGAACACTGTGAGGCCCGAGGATCCTTCAGTTCATCGAAGAGGATTTGCCGATAACCTAGATATTGAAGTGACGGCACAAATGGTCCTAAATTGTCAGAGTATTAGAGGGAAAGTAGCTTATTTCCACACCGCAGTTGTGACTAATGATTTCGATATAATACTTGGAACCGAGCGCTGATTGATACCAGAGGTTGGATCTAGCGAAATATTCGGCCTTCGTTTCAATGTTTTTCGGAAAGACAGAACTGTCTCAATGAGTGATGGTGGGTTCGTAGCCGTTAACAAAATCGTTAACTGCTCTGTTGTAACTGAAACGGAAAATTTTTGTGAGTTAATGTGGGGCAAGGTAAAAATTGATAAAAATTTAAAGTTCATAATCTGGTCATTTTATCAAACTCCAGAGTCTGATTTGGCTAACATAGAACACTTCAGAGAGTCACTTAATTGATTTTAACCTACCGTCAGTAAAGTGGGACACATGCATGTTCAGGTTGGGTGGAAGAGATGGGATAGTAACCGAAATGTTCCTAGAATCATTTGCAGAAAGATCTCTTGAACAGAAGGTCAAAGAGCCAGTGCGGTGCGACAAAGATTCTTCATCCATTTTGGATCATTTTCTTGTAAGCAATCCTGATATTGCAGATACAGTTTGTATAGAAGACAGTACAAGTGATCACAAAGTTGTTGTGGTAACTTTAAAATCTAGTCTGAATTTGAAGCATGACAAATACAAACTCATATATTGCTTCGATAAGGCAAACAATGCAGGTATGGTTGATCACTTGGCGAAAAATTTTGAAACATACACGCTAAATACAAATATTGAGGAACTTTGGATTAATTTAAAAGAAATAATATTGACAGGTTTAAATCAATTTGTTCGTAAGAAGTTTATTGAGTTTAGTAAGAACTTCCCGTGGTTCAATAGGGAAGTGAAACATTTGCTCAGGAAGCAAAAGCATTTACATGCCACGGTGAAGAAATCGAGGGACTCATCTAATCACACTAAATTAGTCCATTTGCGAGCGGAAGTGCTTAAGGCAATGCGTATTGCGTTTAGAGACTTCCAACACAGGAATTTATCTGAAGATCTGATTACTAATCCAAAAAAGTTCTGATCGTATGTAAAAGTAATAATAGGTTCTCGTAAGGTTATGCCATCACTGATTAAGGAATATGGGGAATTATCAGAAACTAGCGTAAAGAAAGCAGAAATTTTGAATAATATATTTAAAAAAGCTTTCACAACAGAAAACTCAGGGAAGATTCCTATATTTAACTATCGTACCAACAAAACTATGAGTGATCTCATTATTGATGTCAAGGGAATAACTGCTTATGAATGTAAAAACCTATAAGGCTCCTGGACCAGATGGTATTCCTACAAGATTCTACTCGAGGTATGCAAAGGAAATTGCTCCATATTTGATGGAATTATATACCATCTCCTTGGATCAAGGAAAAATACCAGCTGAATGGTAGACAGCCATCGTAAGTCCTGTGTTTAAAAATGGGAATGTTGATGATCCTCAAAATTATAGGCCGATCTCATTAACCTCAATATTTTGCAGGATTTTAGAAATCATCTATTCAAATGTCATGCAGTTTTTGAATGAAGGTAAGCTTTTAAACCCAAATCATCATGGATTCAGAAAAGGCCGATGCTGTGAAACACAACTTGCACTTTTAATTCACGACTTGTGCTATATTATAGATGAGCAATCCCAGGTTGATTTAGTGCTATTAGATTTTTTAAAAGCTCTCAGCTTTCGACACTGTTCCTCACACTAGGTTACTTTCGAAACTTCATGGTTACGGCACATCTAGACAAATATGAAACTGGGTTGCTGACGTTCTGAAGGGCAGAACACAGTGTGTAATTCTTGACAGAGAGCGTTCATCTCTTACCGCGGCGATGTCCGGGCTTCTCCAGGGAAGCGTGATAGGGTCTCTGTTGTTTCTCATATACATTAATGATTTGTGTGGCATCAAAAGGGAGATGAAAAGATTATTTGCCAATGATGCTATTATTTATCATGAAATCAAAACCCAGAATGACTGCGCTTTGTTACAAGACGATATTATGAAAATAATTGCATGGTGTAAAGACTGGCAGTTCAAGTTAAATGCTAAAAAGTGCCAAGTCATGTGTGTAAGTAAAAAGGTGACACCGTTTGGTTCTGAGTATATAACTAATGATACTGTCCTGAGAACAGTAGATTCCGCTAAATACCTAGGGATAACAATTTGTAATAATTTGTCATGAGAATGTAATTGGGAAAGCAAATCGTATGCTCTGATTTCTAGGTCATAATTTAAAACAATGCTCTCCAGAAGTTAAATTGATTGCATACAAGTTACTAGTGCATTATCACTTAGAATACTGTTGTTCTGTATGGGGTGCCCATCAAAATGGGTTAATGGAGGCATTAGAGAAGGTTCAAAGAAGAATCGCCAAATTCATGACAGCTATATATAGCTGGAGGGAAAGCGTAAGTTTGAAGTTGAAGGAGCAAGGTTGGGAAGACATGGAACTCCAAATGAATCGCTCTCGACAGACACTAATTGAAAAATTCATGACTGACATATTTTGGAATGACAGCAAACAAATATTGCTACCAGCAACATTCATATGTCGGAATGACTGCAGAAATAAGATAAGAGGGCCAGAATCAATTCATTTCTGTCCCAGATCACTCCAGGCGAATGCTGCGATCGTTCCTCACAATAGCCTATAGGCGCCTCCTGCCATATCCCGTATATCCCTTCCAAACTACTACCCTCTCGGATAGGTGCAATACACCTTCTGCAACACACTTTTAGTGAATCACAGAGTAATAATAATAATAACACAGAAAATAAATTTTTACAACCAAACTATTGAAGTTACGGAATTTTCTATAAGGATTGAAATTGACATTTATTAGTCATCCTAGCTACTGTTAAAATTTCAGATCAATAGGATTTTTTTGAGTCACTAAAGATACAAGTATGGCGCAATTAGGCACGCAGGGATACATCTTTTCCACACTTTGGTAAGTCACATTGTTTAAGAACGCAGAACAATACCAATTCCAATGGGTAGGCTACTTAGAGGAGGAACAGGGCCTAGCTGACACCGGATGCTGCAAATCACTGGAGCAGGGTGCATGTCGGTCATGTAGCGCTTAGCGCAGGAAGGCGGAAGTGAAAGCATTGGAGATGTAAGGTTCGGGGTGCCAACTTGGAAATTTTTTTGGTGTGGTGGAACAATTCAAATATCTTCATGTGAATATCAGTCAGTAATGGGGTTTTGTCTGGTTTTAATTACTTGTCACAACCTGCAGTCAAATTATTTGGTGATGATTTCCGATTACCTAAAAGATTGTTCGAACTTGTAAAATAATTTCTCAAGAATATAGTAATATTTTGAACCTTGAATTAGCAGCAATGACTTTTATTGGTGGAATTTACTTTTAAATTTTTGAGGCTTTCAAAATGGTGGCAACTGAAAACTTTAGAACAGTCTACTACTATCTAATGCGATCAACACGGTTACAGTTGATGATTAAGTGTTTATCCTAACCCCGGTAAGCATGTAGTTGTTACAGTTTTTCTTAAAAGCTTCCTAGGCATTTTTAAGTGCGCAGTTCCTCGTAAAGAGAAGCTTAACTAATATCAATAGGCTTACTTGTTCCTGAACTATGAGACAAGGTTAGAGCCATTTCCGAGCTACCAAATGCAAGAATTATTCCCTTTTTTGTAAATTTGTGTTACAAACTTAAAATGCAAATGTTATATACCTATGAAATTTCATCCAAATTACTAGAGCTGTTTCCGAGATCATCTGTTTTACCATAACATAAATTGCTTTAAAAGAAAAATGCTGTTATTATGTTAAATAGAAATATTAATGTGTGAGTGGAGACTTTCCCGGCGTAGTGATTAATTATAATCTTCACGGGTGTTTGGCCGGATGGTGTCAAAGTAACACAATGTTTCGACAGCAAACTCGGCTGTCTTCATCAGGTATCGGTGTCTCCTGGCTGTCGTAAGCTGGCTATCACCGCGTCGACTGACTTAGCTCCTCGCCGCACCTCCTTATCTACCTGCCCGCGTGGGGCGTCCGACCAATCAGAGCACACCCGCCCCACCAGGGAGTGCCAGCGGTCCTGGCCGGTGGGAGCCCCCCCCCCCCCCCGATTGGTCGATGTCTAGTCCGCGGATACCCACAGCGCCCGACTGGTGTCATTAGCCGCTTTGACGGCGTGTTGTGTCCTGCTTCGCTGTCGTCGGAGGTCGTTAATAATGGGCCTCCAGGCTTTGCGCAGAAAGAGCCCACCGTCCCTATTTATGTTCTGGTTGTTCAGTTGAATCTCCAACGCCTCCTTTATGACTGAGTCCCAGAAAGTGGAGGCCCTGGTCAACACTACCGTTTTGTCAAACTCAATCATGTGCTCGTGGTCAAAATCATGCTCCGCTAGGGCCGACTTTTGAAGCTGCCCCAGCCTTAGATGACGTTTGTGTTCAGAAAGGCGCTCTTCAATGGTTCTGGTGGTCTGTCCAATGTACACCTTGCCGCATTCACACGGTATGGAGTAAATGCCTGGGGTGCTCAAGCCTAGGTCATCTTTGACTGAGGGCAGTATGTCTCGTATCTTGGCGGGGGGGCCGGAAAATACTTTTTATACCAAACCGCGCCAGAAGTCTACCAATGTTTCCTGATGCGTTTCCGGCATATGGCAGGAAGGCAAGAGTTTTTGGAGGTTCTTCTTGCTCCGATGGTGTTCTCGGTGGTTTCTGCGTAAAGGCCCGTTCGATCTGCCGCCGGGAATAACAGTTTCATTCGAAGACCGTCCTAAGATGCTTCAATTCAACAGGCAAGCTCTCCTTGTCGGAGATAGCTCTCGCCCTCTGCACCAAAGTGGCCAGCATGGGCTGTGTGTGACCTACCGGTGGAAGAAGCTGAAGAAATACGACGTGAGACCTGTCGGGTCTTGAAGAAGGCCAAGATACCTAAGAACAACATTACGATAGCAGGGCGGAAGGCAATAGATGCCTTACGCCGCAGAGATGATATAGTCGTTTTTCCAGTGGATAAAGACAACGCGACTGTCCTTCTTCCCGCCACACAATACGACGAAGAGGTATTGAAATTACCTGACAATGCTTGTTACACTCCGCTGGACGCCGACCCTACTGCAAAAGTCATAAGGAAGACGCTGGCCCTCATCAAGAAGGTCGAACTACCAGAACAGGTGGCCAAGATGATCAAACCACGCGCTGCAAGACCTCCAAGACTGTATGGCCTACCCAAGGTCCACAAACAGGATGTCCCATTGAGAAATATTGTCAGTGCCATTGGGGCACCAACTTACCAGCTTTCGAAGTATTTGACCCCCCCTGGTGGGCTGGTGTTGTCATCACGTGAAGAACTCGACGGAGTTTATAGAGACCATCCAGTCTTTAAAAGTCTCAGACACGGACATTCTGGTCAGCTTCGACATGGTATCCCTCTTCACCCGGGTACTGGTGAGGGACACACTGGAGCTGATACGCCGCGATTTTGAACCAGCTATCATAGACCTGTTTGAGCACGTACTGACTTCCACCTACTTCATGTATGGAGGGAAATACTTTGAACAGACCGATGGAGTAGCGATGGGATCGCCGCTCTCCAAATTAGTAGCGAACCGATACATGGAAGAGTTCGAGGAGAGGGCACTAGAGAGTGCCATCCTCAAGCCATCTTGTTTCTACCGGTATGTGGATGACTCTTTTGCTGTGTGGCCACATGGCATCGAGGCACTGCATGAATTTCTCAAACATCTCAACGGGATTCATCCTAATATCCGTTTTACGATGGAGGTAGAGGTTGACGGGTGCCTCCCCTTCCTGGACATCCTGGTGAAAAGAAGACCTGACGGTACTTTATCGCACAGCATGTACCGCAAACCCACCCACACGGATCGTTACTTGGGTGCAGAGAGTTTTCATCACCCGGCCCAGCGCAACTCTGTGCTGGCCACTTTGGTGCAAAGGGCGAGAACTATCTCCGACAAGGAGAGCTTGCCTGTTGAATTGAAGCATCTTAGGACGGTCTTCGAACGAAACGGTTATTCCCGGCGGCAGATCGAACGGGCCTTTATGCAGAAACCACCGAGAACACCATCGGAGCAAGAAGAACCTCCAAAAACTCTTGCCTTCCTGCCATATACCGGAAACGAATCAGGAAAAATTGGAAGACTTCTGGCGCGGTTTGGTATAAAAAGTATTTTCCGGCCCCCCGCCAAGATACGACACATACTGCCATCAGTCAAAGATTATCTAGGCTTGAGGACCCCAGGCATTTACTCCATACCGTGTGAATGCGGCAAGGTGTTCATTGGACAGACCACCAGAACCATTGAAGAGTGCCTTTCTGAACACAAACGTCATCTAAGGCTGGGGCAGCTTGAAAAGTCGGCCCTAGCGGAGCATGCTTTTGACCACGAGCACATGATTGAGTTTGACAAAACGGTAGTGTTGACCAGGGCCTCCACTTTCTGGGACTCGGTCATAAAGGAGGCGTTGAAGATTCAACTGAACAACCAGAACATAAATAGGGACGGTGGGCTCTTTCTGCGCGAAGCCTGGAGGCCCATTATTAACGATCTCCAACGAGAGCGAAGCAGGACACAACACGCCGTCAAAGCAGCTAATAACACCAGTCGGGCGCCGTGGGTATCCGCGGACTAGCCATCGACCAATCAGGGGGGGGGGGGTCTCCCACCGACCGGGACTGCTGGCACTCCCTGGTGGGGCGGGTGCGCTCTGATTGGTTGGACGCCCCACACGGGCAGGTAGATAAGGAGGTGCGGCGAGGAGCTAAGTCAGTCGACACGGTGACAGCCAGCTTACGACAGCCAGCAGACATCGATACCTGATGAAGACAGCCGAGCTTGCTGTCGAAACATTGTGTTACTTTCACACCATCCGGCTGAACACCCGTGTAGATTATATTTCAGAAATATTAATGCTAATCAGGGTTTAAGTAGTGGTAATTCTCTAAGATGAGCACATCATCAATGCTAAATTAATTCACTCCGATAAAACTATGAACTTACCTCACATTAACCTAGCACTTTTCCAAATGATAATAAAACAATTCCCAATAGAAGTAACATTCCCTACAAACATTAATAAAGCACTAGGTCAGGTGGTTCATAAGGCAGGATTGTAGTAATCTGTTTTTTTTTGTATGGATACACGTACATGGCTTTTTCACTAGTCTGTAGATTCATTAATATTTATTTTTTGTTACGTAGAGTCAAAAGTCAATGATTATCACATTATAATTGATAATATTGTTTCTCAAAGAAGTTTTATACACCAAAGAAGATTTAAAAAAAAAATTCTGACCAAGCCAATATTTTCTAAATATTTACTTTTTAAATGTTTTACAATTAAACATGTAGTATTTAATGATAATGACTTTTTACAGTAAAAGTGATATTTATTAATAATCTTCAAAATAAAATACATATCATTAATAAATACTTGCATTTACTTATTTCCTCATTATTATATTTCCATTCTGTGACTGATCATGATTCTGTGTGACATATTCGAATGGATCAGTTAGAACATATGAATTCTTTGTTTAAAGATATAAGAGTTATTTGTCAAAACCAAAGAGATACTAACTATCATTAGTCTTTTTGGTACCTGAAACGTCTATGAGATGGTGTTAGAGCCATTTCCAAGATACCAGACACAAAAATTGTTCATTTTTTGTAAATTCATGTATTTGCAGGGAAGACTCCTATTTAGATAAACTTAAAAAGCAAAATTTTATATATATATGATGTTTCATCTAAATTGTTAGAGCCATTTCTGAGATACCAAATATATTTATATACAAGAATTGCTCATTTAAAGATATGAGATATGTTCCACCACCATATGTATTAAAGGCAGGGCTTTCTAACCTTTCACTACATTCTCTACACTATGTCCTGCCCAAATGAGATTATTATCAAAAGATATGAAAATGTGTTGACATATTCTGCCTTCTAACAGTAATTTCTCCTTCTTTCTACAATGATATGAACCCATTTTCCTGTCTTTGAACATAATAAGCAGACTTCTTTAAAATTCCTTTGGATAATGAGCAGCAGTATACTAAGTACACTCTGCTATGTTAATTCTGTTGCCACCTTTGTTGCATTTTGTACATTGTCTTTCTGCTTCCTATCTCTTAATAATTCATGTTACTTCCTGATTCATCCCAATTAATTTAAAAAATTTTCACTACAATTCTATCAATCATCATGTCACTGTTTTTAAGAACTTTGCCATATGCCAACTTCACCACTCCAGTTAGTTTCACCTAAATTATCTTGTCGACAATTCAGTAACTGAGACACACGAATAACTTTTCCTAAGATCATGCCGCTGATTTTCTTCCTTTCCTCACAAATATTCCAGATTTAGCTGCTTATCAAGCACTCTGCGAGAATCTTAGAGTTTTTTCACTTCTTTTGAGAGAGAGAACTTAAAAAAATATGAAAGAAGGCAAAAAATGACATGGCAAGAGTTCCTGAATTTGAAAAATGATTGCAATTCTTCTACAGTAGTGTAGGAATTTATTGAATTTATTTCTGAAGTACTGTTACAGACCCATTATTTCTTGTCTGGTCTCCTTACAGCAGGGCCGACATTAGGGAGGGGTAAGCGGGGCAAAAGTACCCTGGGCCCAAGCGTCCGAAGGGGGCCCTTCGTCCGGGATGACTTACTAAATACAAATAAACTTTTTTTTTTTTTTTAAAAAAAAGGAGTATTTTATTTTTTCATTAAAATTTTCTGGCTTTATCAAAAAAGTTCAAAGAAAAATTTTTGTCGGGGGGAATGGAGGAGGGGGGGCCCTAAGAACACTTATCCGGGGCCCGAGAATTCTAGCGCCGACCCTGCCTTACAGTCAGCCAAATGAATGAGTTAATTTTGTAGCTATACTATATTCAATAAACAAAATATTGTTTCTTATCATTTTTTATTATTGCTATATTTTTTGGGTTTTCTTAGTTTGAGATTTTTTTATTTGCCCAAATTACACATTTTTTTAATTTGTTTTATTACAATTGTGTGCTGCTGGTATTTGATTTAGTGTGCTTATATCCTCAATGTTGACCCAAACACAGAAACAGTAAAATATTCTAATTGTGTCAATGCTGACACTGTTTTTGATATACGCTCACTTATCTTTGCTATGAGCATTAATTTATTATTCATGAATTTTAGTTTCAGTGCTATGACCTGCCAGAATATTATAGGTCTGGCATACCTGAACTGGTTTATTATCATCTTCATCATCCTCTTCATCTGTCTCACCAGTTTTCATACTTTATTTGCCTGCATTTTATTTTGTGGACTGGTAATAGATCTTGCCTGAACTTATTATTTGTCGTATATTTCAAACGCAGACAAAGTGATGAAAATACAGTAATGGAGAGGAACTATCACTTAACATTGGTAATTGCAGTGCAGCACTAAATCATGCCCTAAAACACACAATCATAGCTGAATTTTAATTTTTTATTATTATTAATTCTGTGATTCCCTTTAATGTATTTCATGTTATATTGCTGATATTGTTTAATCCCAAAAAATTATTAATTTTTTTCATTATCTGTGTTTGTGTCAGTGTGTGTGTGTTTCTGTAGATTCCTGCAATTACCAGTCACAAATGATGGTTCGTTTCTCTTTCCTTTATTACATTCTATAATCTGCACAGATTATCAACTGTCAGACTAAGTAATTATTGGATAATGGAAACAAAGAAACTGCCGCGAGGCACTGAAAATAAGATATGATAGGGAAAATAAGTAGCTACCAGTCATTTACCACATATGAAGGCAGGAGGGAGAGACACGTAAAAACACAAAAACAAACGAATTGCACAATATGAATGATTCATGTGGCAGGTTGGGATGTGACCACATCTTTCCCCCTGCCATATGTCTCGCCTCCCACATGATTAAGACTAAAGTCGAATTATTGTGCAATTAGTTTGTTTTTGTGTTTTAACGTGTCTCGCCCTCCTGACTTCATCTGTGGTAAGTGACGGGTAGCTGTTTATTTTCCCTATCCTATCTTATTTTCAGACTAAGTAATTAAGTCAAATTGGATACAATTTTATAGCTGTTTGTTAAGTCTGTTCTTGGCAGGAGCTTATTATCTGTTAATGTGGCTAGCATATGTGCCTTTTAATATATATGTAGCAAATCTAAGGTCAGTATTTTTATATCCTACTTTGTTTTTCTAGTTTCCTTCCTTACAAAAAAATAATCAAATCTTAACAGAATTTTAGCTCTGTAGTTCAGATGGGCCTGTGGCATTCATTAAGACTTTCCTTTCACCACTGACATTTTCCTACTTCTTTTATCATATAGCTATTTCATATGTCACTGAGGACTTACAGTTCATCTGTTTGACAACAAATTCTTGTGGCTCTCCCTGGAGTGTGACATTTTGACATAATGGAAGGTTGAGAATTTTTTATTAATAGACAGTACAGTCAACCCTTCGATATTACATTCCCACCTTTTTTTCTTCAGTCATACCCTGCATAAGTAAATTCTAATGTCTCATTTAACAATAGTATCATTTAAGTGTATCATATTTTCTCCTCAATATTGATTTATCTTTTTCAAACATTTTCAGTTACAAGGATACATCATGCCTTGTGCCACTCGTATTTGTACTAAGTACAGGATCTGATCCATTCGGTGCTTTCCAACGATTTGCAACAGAAATGGGCTTTAGGGACAAGATACAGTCTATTTCATTAGGGCAAGGACAAGGTCCTGTGGCAGAGAAGCTTATTGCTACAGGAACAGCAAAGGGAGATTGGGTGTTTCTACAGGTGCATCTTTTTTAAGATTACATGTTTTACTAGATTTTACTGACAGTTTTTTTTTACAAATAATAGTGTTACTGTTTTTTTTTTCCCCATGCAGAACTGCCACCTTGCTACATCGTGGATGTTGGATATGGAGAGACTAATTATAGGCTTAACAGAGAATCCAGAGAAAGTTAACAAGGACTTCAGATTATTTCTTAGCTCTATGCCTTCAAAGTCATTCCCAGTCTCTGTTCTTCAAAATTCAGTAAAAGTTACAAATGAACCACCCAAAGGACTTAGAGCAAATATTAAAAGAGCATTTCTTGAAATGCCACAGGATATTTTGAAGATCATCGTGAGTATTTTTATTATTTATTTTCTTTTAAATTATAATTTCTAAGTGCATAACCAAGTTACTTGTAATGCTTTGTAAGGTTTCAGAATTATAATAATATATTATATAGTATTATTCATCTAATAAAAAGTGAACTCAAACTCTGAACTGTCAAGAAACTATATGTGTATTTAACATGCAGTGACATATCTAGCAGAAGGGGGAGGGGGGGCTGTGGAGCTCAAGCCTCCCGCCCCCCAAAAGTTCTTTTTGGACCACCCCCCAAAATTCTGGATCCGCCACTGTTAACACATACACATGCTGTAAAGGTTTGTAGTTAGTATGTACATGTATAAATTATGGGAGGGAAGGACTCCATTAAGGTCCGTTCACATTAGCGGTCAGCTTAGTTTAGCTCAGGTCAAAAGTTGCTATACATGTAATTGAGTGGCAGCATTCCCACTATTCAGTCTGTTCGGGTTGGGGCAAGGTAGGTTGACTTCAATGTAATGTTTAAAGGTTTGGAGAATTTTATAAAGGGTGGTAAATCAATTTAAAAGTTTTATTTACTGTAAGGTAATGAGGAAGGAAGTAACATCAACAAGTAGCAAGGTCGCATGTGCGTAGAAAGCTAATTTTTTAGAGGAACAACTAAAAGGCATTTAGCTATATAGATAAACAAATTTAATGATGGCACCGTACTGTCAGTTTTGAGAAACACTTCTTAAGAATGATTAGAACTCATAAATAAATCCTAAATACGTTTTTTAGATGAATAAGTATATACAACTCTTTAATAAAATAGTTACAGAGTTAAACATATGATCAAATGAAAGCTAAATTTAAATGAAATAATAATATGATAACAGTCTGAAACTAAAATTCAATGTAAAGGATGAAAGAAATGGATTTTAGATATTTGACCTTCAAGCTACATCGTTGACACATGTCAAACATAATTAAGAAATAGGACTGTTTTCAATAAGAATCTTGAAGAGACAGATTTATTATAGTACCTGGTTTCATTGTCAAAGCTTACAACTGAACGGTGGTACCCCAAGCAACATTTTATCATAACACCATGTTAACTGTTCTTCTTATTGTTCCATTGGCACCAGTGTTCTGTTACATATGTCAGCAGCTGTTTCATATTGACAGAGCCACTTGGCCAGTAAATTTGTAATGTGATTTAGTACATTGTAGAATTTATAGGCCTGCTGCTAGAATTTCTTGAGGAGCCTTGCTGTTCCCAACACATTGTGGACTGCATCAATGGAAACAATTGAGCATCACTTGCAGCCTTTCCAAGTGACAGTTAGCAGTGAAATCACATACGAGGCTAGCATACTCAATTATCAGACTCATCAAGGTGCAATAAATGGCAACTGCTTGCTATAGTATCAGTGAATTTTCCCAATTGAGTGTTTGGTAAATGGTGTTGAGCTGACCACTTCCTGGATGTGAGCTTGGCATGCAAACTTGCTGCAAAGTGTCACACTGAGGTAGTGAATCGCTGATGCCCAGGTCATAATTTCACCCCCCCCCCTCACTCTGAAGTTGCAGGTTTGGTAGCAGCTATCCAGGCCATACTAGGCATCACATCAGCACCCAATACCACCTAGCCAGAGTTTCTACATGCTTGAAGGGCTCTTACAATTCAATTGTCTCATAGGGCTAGCTCTACTCCAGCTGGATTTGAAGCAGGCCATATTGTTGGCACATTCATGCCAAGTGTGGTAATTTTCGGTGTGTGCACACCTCTCAAACCATATGGCTCTTTCCCAACCACATGAATTAGATGTAAAAATTAAATATTGTGTAGGTTTCTGTACATGACATAAATTTTTTACTCATCGCAGCCTTCATTGAGTCATTTCCCTATCCTTTATTATTTAGTAAGATGTATGCAAAATATTTCAGATGAAGTGGACAAGGGAGGCCAAATTGAAAGTGTAGAACTAGATTTTTAAAAAACTTTTGACAGAGTGAGCCATAAAGAGGTGGTAAATAAGGTATTAACTATTGGAGTGGATTTGCTGGGTAAAGAATTCTTCAAAGGTAGAAAGCAAAAAGTTGGGGTACAAAGCACAGTATCGAAAGGAGTGGAAGTGAAAATATGAGTGCCACAGGGTAGCATATTGGTACCATTGCTATTCATTAGAATAATGAATGATTGTGTTGATGCTGTACTATCAGAATTTAGTTTGTTTGCAGATGACATAATGCTGTATGATAGGATCAAAATGACAAAGAACTGTGAACAGCTGCAGGGTAATCTAAACAGGATATCTAGCTGGTTGGTAAACATGGGATGAAGACAAATCCAAAGAAGAATCAGCTTATTAGATACACAGATAAACAATGAAAGGATGATTATGATAATAAGGTGAGAAAAGATTTGCTTGTTGAAAACTTGAAATGTAAATATCGTGGCATACCATATGATAACAAGCTTAACTGGGCAGGACACATTGGACAGGTAGTAGGAAAAAGTTTCGAAATACTGCACTTGTTGGCGAGAGTGATGAGAAGGTGTACCAGAGAAGTAAACGAACTTGGTTACAAAACTTTGGTCAGACCATTGCTTGAATATGATGGTGTTACATGGGACCCACATTTTGGATATAAAATGCAGGAGTTGGAAGGGGTGCAAAGAAGGGCTGCTAGATTTGTTTCTGGAAATAACCTCAGAACACAATCAGTAACAGGTATGATAAAAGAGCTGGAATGGGATTCATTGGAAGACAGAAGGAAGGTGAAGAGAGTCATGGGAGTGTATGGAGCATATACTGGTGATGAGGAGTGGAATGATATTGGTGTAAGAATTAAAAGTAATGCATGGAAGGGAAAGGATGACCATGACCACAAGCTGACACTCGATTTCAGGTACGAGGGTGTGGAAAGATTTCCTTTGGTAGGTAAGGTGTCAGGAAATGGAATAAATTAAAACGAAATATGATGAATAATTTACCAAAAAATGTTGAAAGAATTTAAAGTTGAAATTTGTAGAGGGCAAAAGTAGCTAGGTGCAGGAAAGCGAGATTAATGGGTGTGTAGGGAAATTGCCACCAGATTGTACACTCCATCAAAATTAAATTAAATTTAATAGAATTTATGCATAATCGGGAAGAATATAGATGCTTGGCTATCCTATATGAATTCAGCAAGACTAATTAATTTATTTGTGATGAAGCATATATGCCTTTGTGTGAATCCCATTCATCAGACAAACAGATACAAATTTATTTATTTATTATATGTCAATTGGCTTAGTACGTAAAGAGATAATACTTTGTATCAACATATAAGATATGTGTATGATTATATAACTCATAAAAGTCTTTTAATGTAAGAGATTATTTCAGAGTGATTTCCTCCAAAGAAGTTGCATGTTGGATAACCAGACTTACTATTTTACGGTACAGTCCAAAAGCAACATAGTTTTTATTAGGTTTCACAGCAACCAGCAGTCTTCTTGTTCGAAGATCTACCCTAGAGTGATGAAATAGGAATTACTCCAGTATTTCTGGTGAATCAATAAACCCTTTGAGAATTTTGTAGAAGAAGGATAGGTCCATCAGAATATCAACAGTTTTTAAGCACGCTATATTACATTACTGTTAAATTTACACTTTGAAATTGAAGTTTTGATGGTTTAGGTTACTGTAGTAAAGAGTACAAATACCGCAAAATATTATTAATCAAGTGAAATAAGTCCAAGACAGTACTATTCGTTACTAACCAGAAAGTGGGGTTAAGTTCGGTTGGATTTTCAATCAGAAAAAAAGTTAGTGCAGAAATCGCTGCAGTGGTTGTTGAGAGGTGCATGTAAATCCTGAAATAATATTGAGTAGTAAAAGTATTAGTTTAAATTACGTAGGAAAGGCATTTGGGAAAGTTGACAAACAGATGTGACTAACAGAATTAACAGATTTTCTAAAAACTGAGGGTTGTGGGCATTGTGATAACTCACTTGCTTAACAAAAACAGGTATTTATAGTTTAACAGTACAGTAGAGTGCATGTTTGAAATTTAGTGAATTTAAAGTTCTGTAGCAACACATGTGTATAGAGGGTCTTGTAACGGCTCAGTACTGTACTTCCTATGGATTGAGATAATTATCGGAACTCAAAATAAATTGTGTGTCTGTAGACTTGGGTAGTAGAATAGGAAAATTGTTTGATAAATTTTCGATCAACTAGTGGTACTAGTATAGTTACAGCTATCAGGAATAAAGTAGATGTTGTGTGAGTTAAACCATCCTAAATTAGAATCACTCAATAATAATCTACCAATGGAATTACCATATTTTAATCCATAATATAGTAATGTTCTTGCTACTTTAAAATTTGTTTGAAAGGTATTTCGGAAAAATCATGTCTGGAAAGTGTGGCATCTGTTGCAGGAACATGAGGAATGGTATGGGGGGCAGTGGGTGTAAGAAGGAGTTTCATTTGGCATGCAGTGGAGAGGGAACGCGGGAAATAAATGGTTTTGTCCACTTCGTATTAGGGATGAAAGGATCAGGGAGATGGGTGTAAGGATGAGGGAGAAAGACGAAACGATTATAGTGTTGTTGGAAAGAGTTAGGACCCTTGAAGCTAAGCCTCTGGAGGCATGGCCTATGGTGGAAAAGCCTGTGGAGGCTCAGCCTATAATGACAGATAGCGATGGTGGGTATGGAGAAGAGGGAGATAAGGATGGTTGGGAGCTGATAACAGGTCTAAAAACGGTAAATGGGATGAAGAAGCCAGACACTCCAGAAATTGTTGGGAAAAATACGTTTGACCTGTTACCATAATCAGGAGGAGAGGAGCCTCATGTAGATGTAGGAGTAAATAGGGTGCAGCAGGCCTTTTGTAATAGTGGCATACATCGAAAAAAGAGGAAGAAAAGGTTTCTGCTGCTAGGTAGTAGCCACGGGAGAGGTGTAGGCCCTCTTTTGCAGGATCAGCTGGGCACAGGTTTCCAGGTCAAGAGTTTTTTCCAACCTAGTGCAACTTTAGGTCAGGTAATAGAGGATATAGGTTCACTTTGTAGCATTTTCGCCAAGGAGGATAGGGTAGTGATAGTAGGAGGTGCGGGAAACAGTATCGATAGAAATGCTAATTATAGTATAGAGAGTGACCTCAATAAAGTGTTGAAGGAGGCACTGCACACTAGGGTGGAGCTCATGCAAGTCCAAAGTCACCATGACCAGCCACAATTGAACCATGCTGTGAGGTGGTTAAATGTGAAGACATAGGTGCTGCTACAGAACAGCATTAGTTCTGTCATAGTGGTTGTGCCTGTGGAGACCATTGGTAGGTGGGGTTTCACTAAGTATGGCCTACACCTAAATAGGAGGGGCAAGTGAATATTTTCTGAGTCATTGGCTAGGGTTGTGAGGGAGCCCACATCCATTGGTGATGGGGATGTGACTGTGCCTTTTTTAGATTAAGGGCTGCTGGCGAGGGGGTAAAAATATGTAATCACAGGGATACAGAGTGTAGATCCATAGTTAGAAAAATCACTAATTCTAAAGAAATAGATGAAGCATTTGAAACAATAACAGAGGGGGCAGATCTGGGAAGGCAAATGTTAGTGCTGAAAATATCAAAAATTCAGTGATAAGAGTGTTACTGGTAAACTGTTGAAGTATAATGAACAAAGTAATGGAGTTTGCAAACCTAATAGAGTTACACGAACTCAAGTAATTATAGAGATAGAGTCCTGGTTTAAAGAAGGTGAATAAAGATTAGTACAGAATCATCATACTATAACAGGGAGGTGAGGAGGTTAAAAAGATTGGTGAGACGAGAACATAACAGAGTTAAGAAACAGCAAGGCAATAGGGAAATCATAAAACAACTAACTAAGGTATTAATAATGGCAAATAAACTGGCTAAGGATGAGTTTATAAAGAATATTATTTGTGTAGGGGGACTTCTGACTGATGCGTCTAGAAATTTCTATAGCTTCAAACGTTTTCCATGCAGTGTTTATGAGTAGCTCTTTTAACAAAATTGATTGGTATGTTGATTCAGGGGCTAGTGTGCATCTCACAGCAAATGAAGACTGGATAAGAAACAAAGTAAATAATGTTAAAGTGCATAAACTAATGGCTGCTAATCAGACAAAAATTCCAGTGTTGTGCTCTGGAGAAGTTAATTTAACAACTGTAGTTGGAAAGGACGCTTTTGATATTACTGTGAAAAATGTTGTGTGTGCTCCAGAACTAACTACAAATTTCCTCTCTGTGAGTAAGTTGATTGAACATGGAAATTCTGTTGAATTTAATAGGGACCAGTGCAATATTTATAACAGGCATAATAAACTGGTTGCAACTGCAGATCTTACTGATGGTGTGTACAAGCTAAATAAGGTCATGGTACATATTCCCAAAGTTAAGAGAAAGAAATGGAATAAAAAAGGCTATAGACTTTATGATCCTGAAACGAATGATGTAGTGATAAGCCGAGATGAGACAATAATGGAAAATATTAATGATGCAGAAACTGAACTAAAGAATCATGAAGAAATCATCACTTCAGTGGGGGATGATGAAGAAAACAAGAAGTCTGATACTGCATTAAGAGAGGACTTACATGATGTCTCAATAGAAGTAGTTACATCAGAGAAAGAAACTATTGATGATGAAAAATGTGGTACGCAAGAAGATGAAGTAAAGAAAATTAGAAGATCACAAAGGCAGCCCAAACCAAATAGAAGATTTGATGATTATGATACTTGTTTTTTGGCTGGAACTTTGGATCAACTCGAGGACCTGACAACCGTGCAGGAGGCCCTTGATGGACCTGATGCTGAAAAATGGAAACATGCCATGGAAGAAGAGATACAAGCTTTTGAAGACAACGATGCTTGGGAAGTGGTAAATCTTCCAGAAGGTGCTAGTGCTGTGCAGTGTAAGTGGGTGTTCAAGAAAAAAGTCAACAGTGAAGGTAAAGTGCAACATCGTGCCAGGTTAGTAGCAAGAGGATTCACTCAGAAACCTCGAGTTGATTATGGTGAAACTTTTTCTCCTGTGGTAAGACATTCAACACTTAGACTTTTAATGGCTTTGTCTGTTGAACTAGATTTGAACATTTCCCATCTTGATGTTATGACTTTTTTTTAAATGGTATTCTTAAAGAGGATATTTTCCTGAAACAACCTGAAGGTTTAAATCTTTGTAGTGATAAAAGAAAAGTTTTAAAGTTAAAAAATGCTATGTATGGTTTAAAGCAATCATCCAGTGTGTGGAATCAAAGGGTAAATGATGTTTTAAGCTGTATAGGTTACAAAAAATCTGATTTGGAACCTTGTTTGTTCACAAAACATAAAGATGAAGGTTTAGTTACTATGGTAGCATTGTATGTTGATGATTTTTTAATTTTTTCCAATGACTCAAGTGAGACTGAATTTTTAAAAAATAGGTTGAGTTCAGAGTTTGAAGTGAAGGATTTAGGAATGGCTAAAAATTGTTTGGGAATGGAAATCAAATATGATAAGGCTAATGAAGTGCTAGCTGTAAGTCAAGAGAACTAACTATATTGATCAATTATTGGAAAGGTTCAATATGACAGACTGTAAAACTGCAAAGACTCCTTTTGAAACTTAACTTGATTATTTAAGTGAAGAGGGAACTAAAACTGATGATGTGCCTTATCAGGCCCTAATAGGTAGTTTAATGTATTTATCAGTACTAACAAGACCTGATATCTCTTTCAGTGTAAGCTACTTAAGCCAGTTCAATACTTCTCATACTGAAAGACATTGGAAATGTGCTAAGCGAATTTTGAGATATCTGAAAGAGACTAAGAATTATGTTTTAAAGTTTAAGAAAGGAGGTTTATAATTATGTGGTTATGTAGATGCAGATTGGGCAAACTGTCCCTTAGACAGGAAGTCATATACTGGTTTTATTTTTAAGTTGGTTGGCTCTGTAATGTCTTGGCAGAGTGCTAAACAAAAGACTGTTGCTCTGTCTAGCACAGAAGCAGAGTATATGGCTCTTTCTGAAGCTTGTCGAGAGGCCATTTATTTAAAGAATTTTTTGGATGAACTCATAGGCTATAATAAGTGTATAACATTGTTTAATGACAGTCAGAGTGCCCTGAAATTGTCTGTTGACCTGTCAAATCACAAGAGGTCGAAGCACATTGATGTTCGACATCATTTTATAAGAGAAGTTGTGTCAAATAAAATTGTAAAACCTCTCTATTTACAAACTGCTGATATGCTTGCAGATATCATGACTAAAGGATTGGGAAAAGAGAAACATTATGACTTTCTGAAATGTCTAGGTTTAGATATTATTTAAGGAGATCATTCAAATGTTTTGAAGTGGGGGTGTTGAGTTGGTCAAAATATATTGAATGATTTCGATATATGTGTGTGTGCTATATCTTTGTTGTTGTAAAATCTTTGTACCGACATGCTGTAGCATGTACTGTTTAGCAGTAGTTGTTTCCTGTACGTTGGGCTGTACGAATCAGCAATAAAAACTTAACAACTATCTACACATTTCTAGCCCATAATGAGCAGCTAACCAGCAGCTAGTTGTGAGTTGAGATGATTACACATTTTTTTATGTTAAGGTGAAACTTATTTATCAGACACCATACCTTTAGCTCAGAAATGTCCTATTGTAGCATATCAATGTCAAGGAACACTGTATATTGCACTAAAGATCTTCATATCATCAGTTTGTAGTAGATACTGAGATTTAAAATTTTCATTAATGTCATTTATGAATATGCTAAATAGGATAGGTCCTAGATGGGAACCTTGTAGTAACAGTGTATTCATTTGACAAATGACCATTCACACATACTTGTAAATGCCTGTCAGATAAATAAAAGCAAAACCAGTCCAAGGCTTTGGATCATACCCCATAATGACTTCATTTCCTAACCAGAAAATAATAATAATAATAATAATAATTTTTTATTGCCAATATGCTTGTGATACAAGTTTCTAGCAAAGTCAATACAAAAGGTACATTAATACATATATTTTTTACAATTGATCAAGTTTGTACAAGTCCTTATTACATAGATAAGATTTTATTCCAATTTTGAATTCATTCCCAGTAAATATCTTTAGGTGAGCTTGACAAAACAATACAATTGGTACATTCATACATATATTTTTTACAATTGATCAAGTTTGTACAAGACCTTATTACATAGATAAGATTTTATTCCAATTTTGAATTCATTCCCAGTCAATATCTTTAGATGAGCTGGAAGCTTATTATATAGCCTGGCTCCCATTTCATAGGCACTCTTACCTGCTGCCTTAGAGTTATGTCTTTTGATATGAAGGTCTGTCTTGGTACGAGTGTTATATCATGGTTAATCATGTCAAAGGCTGTGTTATATTTGGTGTCAAGGGGGAGTGCACATCTTGACCTTTATTGAGTACATTAAGTATGAAGTTAATGTAGAGGTAGAGAGTAATTGCTGTAGATCTTTCACCAAAGAATCCATGCTGTTTCAAAATTACGATATTCTTAAATGCAAAAGTAAGCTGAGGCAGGATGATCTTCTCCAAAAGCTTGGCAAGTGATGATTGGATGCATATTGGCCTATAAATGCTGATGTCAGGTTTATCATCTGACTTATGTATTGGACTAATGTATGATAGTTTCCATGTTGTGGGAAAATTTCCTGTTTCAAGAGACTTATTGAAGATGTGAGTGATAGGCTCCAATAGCCCAGCGCCTTTCTTAATATTTGCAGTCATGTGAGTTGACAAAAATACATCATCAAAATTGACTTCAAATTTAGAGATGTCTGCCTCTGCATATTTACTGCTATTGTCATAAATAGTCAGAGCAAGTGGATGATCTAAAGATTCAGTGTATAAGCTCCTGAAAAATGATGCAAACAAATTACTAACCTCAATACCATTGCTCACTCTATGCCATGTTTGAAGGAATATCAACACCACTGTGATGTTTATTTTTAATAAAACTCCAGAATTTGTTGGTGTCAGATTCTTCAATTTTGTCCAGATAATTCTTCTAGCAAGATGCACTCAGATTTTACATTCATTTCATAATTTATTAAAGGCAATATAATTACTGCTAGTTTTTCTCTTCTTATAATTTCAGTTAGAGATTTTCTTCTGTTTGATTTTACATATCAGTTCCTTAGATAACCTACATGGAAATTCAGTATTTTTCTTATAGTGCAACTGGACAAACTGAGTAATTCCTCAGTAGACTATCTCATTGAACCAGTTTACTTTATCATTGATACTGTTCAGTTCATATAGATGTATCCAACTGGTGCCCGTGAAGTATTTATTGAATGCAGCAAAGTCGTCATTTCTGAAGGCATAAGTAGGTACATCATTTGAAATTTGAATAGTGATCCTAACACAGGGTGATATCTATCCTGATCTGTAATAGCAGATGTCTTGTCAATCAAGATATCCAGGTCACTAAAGCACAAGTCCAGTATCTGACCATGAACATTGCTAATGTTGTTTAGTTGAAGGTATCCAGAAAAAAGAAACTTCTCGTTCAGCAATGTTTCACATTCTACTTTGTCAGGCCACTAGGCTGCACGGGGGTAATGTAACACTTTCTCCTGAACTGTGAACAATTAAGTTCATGACCATGTGTAGCCTTGTGGTACCTATAATATTAAATAACCTGGGCACCATGCATTCGTATGAAACTCCAAATGTAAAGGGTAATTTTAAATAAAGTCACTTAACATAGTTTGAGAGTAACAAAATACTTATATTCTTGATATTAGTTCACTCTTACATTGTTGGTACCAGAAAAATGAATAAAGCATCGAACCACAGTTTCTTTGAAGATTACAGATTAAGTACAATTCTATGAGAAGACAAAAACTCGCAAAGTCCGCCTAACTTTAGTGAGTATTACGGCATGTTAGATTTTGCCTAAACCGCTACCGCTTGGAACAATTTGCTCCCCTAACTAGCGCGGTGTTGCGCGATCATTTTCCAACAAAAGAATGAGACCAGAGTGAGACTTCATATTACGAAGTAACTACTTTGAAAATCTAGCACTGAGTGAGACAATCTGTGCTTGCTGCAAGATCTTTATAGACTTCTCAGAGCCTATGACGTCAGCAAATTTTTCTTTAATTAATATCTCCGAAAGTACTAAATAGTTTAGCTTGAAATTTTTACAAGGTTCTATTACCATGTTATATTTGTTTAAATTTAATTCAAAATTCAACAGGGTTTCTATACTCTTAAAATTGAAGTCATCATATGGCCAACTTGGTGGAATTTTTACGTGCTCCATCAATAATCAACGGCAATCTACCTTCAAAAACTTAATTACCAGACAAATGCTTAAACTTTTTACCGAAACCATTATATATTCATAACCGTCGCAATTTGGGCTATCTACTGATATAAATTTAAAATTAATATTCCTTTTAATTAAAAAGTTCATTTTTTCTCTTAATTAAAACTGCTAATTAAACTTTGCCAAATTATTTAATTTTACTACCAAAATATCGGGGACAATGCTGACTATAGCTGGTGACAAAAGTTCAGCTGTAGCTTTACTGGATTAAAAGATAATTCAAATCTTAGATTTTTACTTTTCCGATCGCGTGTTTCAAAATGTGAACAAACCGGAATATCTCTTAAAATAAACGTTTCCTGATATAATAAATGCACTTCAACATGATTCTAATGATGAGGTCTCACTGTGGGAATGAATACAGGAAAATCCCTTCAAGCTGACAATTACTCTTCTCGAAATTTCTAAGTCCAGCATAAGCAAACTTCACAATCGATCTATAGAATATTTTACTACTGGGGATAGCTAGTGGGAGTGCTTTTGGTGAACTAAAAGGTACTTTACAACTGGTGGTAAGCTACTATGAATATTATAATTGTCAAATATCATAAGTTTACAATTTGGATACTTATTTTTGTTGTATGATATAGTTGCCAGATGAGTGGACTATATATCAATGTGAGACTGTGGTCACCACTGTGACCTTTGATTCTGACAAAATTTTGCTCAAAAACATCATAATTTATTGCAACTTTTCTACAGTAATTAAGTGCTTTACAACACTAAAGGCTTCACCACCACCACTGTCATGAGTGCTAGTTGTTGAATCTCTGTCTTTTCTGTAATTGGAATACCTATTATCAACTATATCACCATCCACAAAGGATGAATAAAGCTACAATTCTGTGATTTATAATATGTCATAGTGGCAACTGGTTGATGTAGTCTTTTTTTTTTTTTTTAAAAATAGCTTGGTTCTTAGTCCTCTGATGTTCTGATAGTAAACTAGTAGATCATGATTCATATTTGGACTAAAAAGTAGCCATGTGCACAATTCTAGGAATTCCATTGATGTACTTTATTGTTTTGTTGGTTTTGCCAATAGCATTAAGCATCTCCAACTCAGTGCATAAATAATATTATCAACATCGGAAGTACCACAATTTAATGACTTTAACTTGATTTCCACAACAATGATTCTTTTTTCAAGCAAAGCAAATTGTTCAGATGTGCTCAAGTTCTGTTCTGTTTAGAGATATTCTCTAGTTCATTTGTAATATTCTTTCGACATATTTTCAATATCATTTTTAAAAGGAGTAAAATATGTATTAAAAAAAAAACACTCCAATATATACATAACAGGATCATCACAATCATTGTCAACCAGAATATCACCAGAAACCTCAACACTAACCCCATTTTGTTCTTTTTACAGATCCATTTTAAGATGTTCTTTTTTATTTCACCTGCAGTCTTCTTAAAATCTTTGCTATCAATACCTGAACATATCTGGTGTATCCAACTATTACACTCAGAACACAAAATACTTGACACATTTTCTTATATTATATGCGCACAAATACCACACATTTATTTATTCAGCATTATACCAAAAATATGCTATATTTAAAATAGTAATTATTATTATTTATTATTTTTAAAAGTAGATTCCTTCTCTGTAGTTTACTAAAAATGCCCATACTTGTAATTGAAATGTATGTACCTTTCTCCTGGTCATAGAAAATTTCTCAGCTTCTTGGTGTCATGTTAGATGCAACATACCCTCTTTTAGATACATGACCATAGTCTATACACGGATTGAAACCTTATCAAAATTCGACCAGCTTTTACACACACAGACAATTTTTTTTTTTATGGAGGTGGGAGGGGGTGGGGGGTGAATGCCAGTTTATTCCTTCTCTGCAGGTTGCTAATAGTGCTATCTATTATATGTACAGATTGTATGTATTGTCATGTGTTACTTTGTTGTGAATTGAATAGTTTTGGTTACAAAATTGACAGCTACATTATTCACACACGCTAGAGAATCAGTAGAAATATTCCATTGTACTACATTTGAAGCACTTATTTTGTTTCTGATAATGATCTTTAATATCATGGTCCTCACCATTTATTGTGATATTAATATATGCAGTTCTTGCATTACTTATTTAATTTTCTTTCAGTCACTATTATCGACTTCTATGTTCTGCATATTCTCTCTGAAAGAATCTGTTATACTGTGTCATTCCTTGCTATGATTACAGCTTCAGTAATTTAATGTTAAGAAATATTGAAATTACATAGATTAAAACTTCATATTGTATTACTAATTAATATTTTCCTGTGGTATGTGTTTTAGCTCTTGGTTCTGAATGGAGGAAGATGGTGTTTGGTATATGCTTCTTCCATGGTGTGATCCAAGAACGGAAAAAATTTGGGCCTTTAGGCTGGAATATTACTTATGAATTTAATGACAGTGATAGAGAATGTGCATTAAATACTATGAAGATGTTTTGTGATGAAGGAAGAATACCTTGGGATGCATTGGAATATATAACTGGTGACTTGTCCTTTACTTAATCATTTAGAAATATAGATTGTGTTTTAAAAAAGTCATCAATATAACTGTAAATTTGTTATGTTGTGTCAACAAAAAAAAATATATATAATCTTAATTATAGGTGAAATAACATATGGTGGACGAGTTACAGACTACTGGGATCTCAGATGCCTGAAAACAATATTGAAAGGTTTCTTCTCACCTCAGATTTTAGTGGAAGGTAAGCATCTTTCTCTTCATTAAAAGAAAGCAATAAATTAATGATGTATATTTTATTTAACTTTAATAAATTCTTTCAATTGCCCATTTAAATATTGTACCAATTATATCCACTGTAGGGAATAGAATTACCTAACCAGCTATGGTAGTAGTTTACTGAAGTACTCTAGGCTTATCTGCTAGAATACGTTCAGTTTAAGGTAATAATAACTGACAAATAGTCCATTGTAATGATGTCACAAAAGAAGTGTTATTTCATAGGAGAATCCAATTTGGACGTTTCCAAAGATTTGCTGTCACAACTTGTATAACAGGATGATGCTACAAGAAGTGTCGTATAACAGACAGGTTTCCTTGCTAATGAACAGTATGAACTTGTCATTACAAGTAGCATTATTAGAAAATAGAAAAATTGCATCACCAATGAAAATATCATAGGTCTAAAAATCAAACAACTTACTAAGAATTACTGGACAGCATGGATACAGGAACATTGCAATTATCAGGTCTTACCATTCCTTACCATAACATATTGGAGAGAGGGTGCTATAGAACACAGCATTAAATAGTGGCTAATTATTATTGTTATTAATTTTAATTGCCATGGAGCTAACACTACAGTGGCATTACCCCAAGACATCCATTTACTCCTTTTTATATACTTTTTTTTAAAATTTCTTTTATAATTGGAATGTTAAATTTCTCACCAATTTACTATTCTGATTTAAAAAGTTTAATTTTAAATTCCTTAAGTGTTCTCAGAAACTTATTCATCACTACGCTTGGTAATTTGTTCCAATCCCTGACACCCTTACCAACAAAAGAAATTTTTCCCACTCCCTTACGCATGAAATCAAATGCAAGCTTGTGGTCATGGTCACCTTTCCCCTTCTATGCACTATTCCTAATTCTTTGACCAGTATCCCTCCAAGCTCTATCACCAACATGTACCCTGTACATTCCCAGCACTCTCTTTGCCCTCCTCCTTTCCTCCAATGAGTCCCAAACCAGCTCCCTTGTCATATCAGTTACTGACTGGGTCCTGCGATAATTTCCACAAACAAATCTAGCTGCTCATCTTTGCACACCTTCCAACTCCTGTATTTGATAACCAAAATGTTGGTCCCAAACTACACTACCATATTCAACCAATGGTCTGACCTAAGTTTTGTAACCCATCTCCCTAACTTCTTTGGTACATCCTTTCATCACCCTCTCCAGTAAATGAAGAATTTTGCAACCTTTCCCTACCACCTGACCAGTGTGCTCTGCCCAGTTGAGTTTGTTATTAACTACTAGTATAGTGTGGTATAACATAGTTGGTGTAAACCTAAGTAAATCCCTTCAGTTCATGATAATATTTGATGTATTTCATTATCGACTGCCAAATATTAGATGACGTCTTTGCCTGGTATGAAAATCTGATAATTTCCAAACACACTGACCGAATTCTGTCACTCGCATGTTGACTTTTGAGGTGTTCTTATGGAGACATGACATGCCCATCCTCTCAGAGCACTGTAAGTTATTAGTTCATATTTTCGCCACCTGCAGCACTATCATGCAAAGCGTGTATTGTTAACTTCCAGTTGGACACACACTGCTTGTTTTTGCATATGGTGAAGTGTTTGTACAAGAATTTAACAGTTAAAAAGTTGAAGGAGTGTTTTTTTTTTTTTTAAGGGCGGTGCACGTAATCTGTCAGAGTGCACTAAGCAAGGATTGATTAACAGGTAAGAATTCATGACACCAAAGCCAATCAAGACTTGACGGTAGCGTTTAATTTTGCACCTTGTTTGGAACCATTATTTTAAATTATTTTAAAAACTTGGAGAGTAGCCTGCGTTGCCCGGTATAGTTGGGGTAGATTTATTTTTATTCCAACATTTGTACAAAGTTTCATAAAATTCGCGCCAACTTTTTTCAGAATTAAAGCAAACCTAGATTCACCTGTCCCCTACCAAGAAGCGGGTGGGTTGAAGTTTATTTGCCCAAACACCATTTTCATTCATCCGAGAAGATTCATCTATATAAAGCTTTATTAATTTGGTTAAGAAATTGCATTACTACGTTACTAAACAACGCTAGATTATATTAGAAACTCACATTTGATTCAATTGTGAAGTGAATGGGTATACTTTTTGCTCGAAACACTAGATACTTTAACTCAGCAGATTCAGCCTTTTATACAAATAGCATAAGTGAATCCAGAATAATATTATTGTAAACAGAAGACTAAGAGATCATGCTTAAAGAAAACATCTGTTGCAAATCTGGTTGTAGGCCATCTTCCGTAGTTGTTGGTTAATAGATTATAAATCAAATTCCGTCTGGAAACAACTGTTTGATGTTACTGTTTTTCTTTATTTCCATACGTGTTTCGCCTTTATGGTGTGGAGCATCGTCAGGGGCTGTGAATTTGTTTTTACATGTGATATGTTACATTTGACAAAGATATAGGAATTATAAATTATTATATTATATTATATTATTATATAATATAATAATTTATGATTCCTCTGTCAAATGTAACATATCACATGTAAAAACAAATTCACAGCCCCTGACGATGCCCCACACCATAAGGGCGAAACGCGTATGGAAATAAAGAAAACAGTAACATCAAACATTTGTTTCCAGACGGAATTTTTATTTTTAATCTAAAAACCTCTGTTGTTTTTACGGCTTCCTATGGCATTTAAAAATTGAGTATCCCGAAGTAAAGGAAAGAATACTTCAAGTTTGTGTAGTGTGTAAAATAGTTATTATTGTAAAGTTATCTTATTGCTTTCATTAAAGGCTAAGGTCAGAGACATTGTAGTTGTGTGTTTAGTGCAAAGTATGCAACATTTAATCCTTCCATCTTTAGGATTTGTCATCATACATTCAGAATTTCAATTAATGCTCCTGCGTTATTTAACGTTATAACATAGGACATGCCAAATAACTAAATTGGGATTCTCAGCTTTAAAATGGTGAAAACCCTATCGAAATCTGCTCCGTAGTTTCCGAGTTTCTATAAGACCAATATATCCGGTTTTCGTTTTATAGATATAGATATAAATGCCTCATTGAAGGTCAAAGTGGTTTTATAACTGTATTTAGAAGAGTTCTTGGGTTGTATTTATAGGTTTTATAGGAATAAAGAACTCCTGAACTCAATCACACATTGTTTGAAATTACACTCGTCCTTCTTGGTGTTAATTTCTCCATGATTGGTTTAATGATTTGTGTGTCGACCCTAAACATAAATTTTCAATCTTTCACAAAGATTAGTTTTTTAATACCGGTACCTTTTGTTGAGTTTAAAAGATCTGTCCATGTTGCTCGTTGTATGCAAAATATGGATTGATTGACGGCATATTTAGTCGTGGAACTGCTTGAGGTCTTAACTGCTGGATATATTATATTTTTTTTTTTTACCTTCCTGTAAAATGTTGTTCAAATTATGGTCTGTTCAACATCTGAGGAAAATCTTAACCACAACATACTATTGTCATCTCCTACTTCTATTTTTTTCAACAAAAAAAAGTGTCTTAACAATTACTTTGATTAACCTATTTAATACTTTTTTGTCAGTTAAATAGATTTTCAATCAGTCTAAAGCATTTTTAAAGGTTACATCCATCACAGATCAGAAAAAGGTAAATAATCCACAGAAAATCAAGGTAAAGTTGCCATTATAATAGTACAATTTTAACAAACAAAAAAATTGATTTCTAGCAGAGGTGCATATGAGGCCATTCCACTGTCATTCCACACTCTTAAGTCAACGTGTGAAAATCAAGTAACCACTTACCATAACTGTCAAGCAATGAATTAAAATCTGATTCAGGAAATGATGACTGCACACTCACAAGCTACATCTAGGTTGATTTTCCATGACACAATTGTATAATCCATCGCTTTTGCTGGTCTTTATCTTTCGGAAAAACGTGATAACTGAGATCCTTATGCTTCATCGAATTCACTGAACCTCCATAGACACAATGATTAACTAGCATAAGTCCATTCTTAACAAGCCTTGTAGTGACGATGGTACATGTAAATACAATGCTAGAGCCCAACCAGAAGTTGAGTATACCACATTTCAGCGGCTGTATTGAAGTTACAAAGCTTTATACTGACCAAGTACTGCTGGAAACTACCTCCACAAGGAAACTCAGGTTAACTATTTCTAGTCTTGGCTAATCTTGAGCGACATGTTCCAGAATAAAGGGGTATTCTTGATGGAAATTACAAATTACAAAAATTCCATCTTCTCATGGTACACTATTTTCACTGAGAGTTGCCCAAAACTTTTATATCTTGCAGTCTGAATTATTCCCAATCTTTTAAGTCATTACACATTTTGTCATAATTATCCCAATTTAAGGGTTATTAATTTCTAAAAGTCAAATTGAATATGTGTGGACACATCGTTAACAAATACAATGACCACTTGGAAATATGTTTTTCTTCTTTTCTTTAATTTCTTTACACATTTTCAAAAACTATTCACAAAAGGATCACAAACAAATTTATTGAAATTTTGACAGTTCAATGTCTGTCAGGTTAGCTAGTAGAAAATAATATCTTATCAATAATATCTAGAGTGTTGTTTTTTGCTACATGTGACATCCTTTTGAGGGGAGAGTGACAGCCTGAAGGTGTTCTAATCGAGCATGGTGGGTAAACATTTAATGCTCTGGCGTCACATTCGTGAGAATGCTGGTTCGAATTCCTGCTGGGATGCTTCCGTCAAAATGCCAAGGCCAAATTCCTCCCTGCTCCTTTTCCCCAATCCCACCCAGCCTCTAATGACCTAAACATCAACAAGGCGTAAATCCACAAGTAAAAAAAAATAATAATAATAATGAAAGTTCCCATAGAAAATGGAGTAATTAATGCCACCTACATTTAACCACAAATTCAAAACAAAATTATCAGCCTACATGGAGTTATGGTTTGAGATGCCATCACTACTATGGAAAGAATGTATATGCCTACAGTATATTTGAAGATGAGAGCAGTGATAAATCAGGAAAAAAGCAACTTTCATTGATGTTAGATTTTTTGATGATGGTCAAAGGATATTTGTTAGTGTAAGTATAAATGTGGTTGTTAAACCTAAAATTGATTCCACAAAGATCATCCTAAGACCATTGGTGCCAGAAACACAAATACAATGTGTCCACTGCGAAGAATAATATTTCCCCAGTAAATATACAGGCAGCTACAACACGAACACCAACAACAGATACAGCAGTAGCAACAGCAGTAACACAGAATCATATATTTAATTGCATCTCCTGATGTTGAATACTTTTTGTTGTATTTAGATTAATTTCCCCTGGTCACAACAGACAGATTACATAAACTGCATGTAAAAAATAAACACTTTGAATGACTTCTGTACTTCTGTTGAACCGAAATGGTTTTCAGAGTCACATAGAAGTAGTACACCTCCCAGTATTATCTTATTCAGAAACTCTCTGTGTTCAAACAGTAGTAGTACAAATATAAATCAAGTTCAAATGACCATGTGCTCTTTTTATTTACTGCCTAATGCACCTGTCATCAGTGACTCACTGACTAAACTGACAAGAGAACTTACACAACTGCTTCACTACTAGAAGATTTTAGTGCTAATGATGCATTGAGGGGACTGACATCTGACTTCCCCAGTTATTGAGCGTTAATAGAGTAGGAAGAAATACTCATACTGAACTCAGACCAAGTGCTGCATTCTATTGCTGTTATTGGTCCACACTCTGTCTTTCCATGTGTTCTCCAAAATATCTGCAGACTCTGTCAACTGAATCTCTGTGAACATTTTCATATTTGGATACATACAGAATAAAAAATGCATCATGAAAAACAAACCATGAAAGCCAATTGGGATCAGTTTGGGCTTTGGTTGTTTCTGAACATTGTGATGGCTCACTCAACAGAATTAGTCATTTCACTAAAGTAGGTGTCTGAACCATCAATTTCTTAAACCTTAGATGAAGTCTTGTAAATGAGTGGTTAATGTATGGAAGGAGATGGTTTTAATCTCTAGAGTGGCCATCCTGATTTCATTTTCAATGGTTTCCTTAAATCACTTCAGGTGAATGCCAGAATGGGTGCCTTCAAAAAAACAAAATTGCCAATTTGCGCCCCATTCCTAGCATGCATTCTTCTTCTAATGGTCCTCATTGACCTTAAAATTCTAACAAGAGGAAAAATAGCTCCCATCTCTTGCCAATGTGATGTCTGCCTTTTAAAGGTATGATTAACACCAGAAGATTTAACAGATAACTGAAATTTAAATGCAAAACCATGCTTCATTATTAAGGCGAGAAAAAAAATCATATGAAGATTTTGTGAGTAGTTTAACAGTTACTTTCACATTTTAATTTTTGCTAATATCAGGCTTACTGAATTGGAGTGCAAGGTTGAGGTAGAATGGAATATAGAGCAGCTGATGGTAGAGTTTGTTACCTTTACATCAACAACTAGATGCAATCCTTAATTTTTGAAATAAAAAAATTAAAAAGAAGATTGAATTTGAATCATCCTATCTGACATCCCATCATGAAATTAACAATTTCTCATTTTATACATGGAATCAAGCCTAGGTTGAACTGTTGAACAATTTTATATGGTTATATGAAGGTTAGTTTGAGCTAATAGCTATATTTTTATAATTCTATTTCATATACTTGATGAATAATTCTTGTTTTATTAGGGTACAAATACTCTGAATCAGGAGTATACTACTGCCCGGAATCTCATACCATCCGTGAACTGAAGCAGTATAGAGAATTTATAGAAAAATTTCCAATCATAGAAGAGCCAGAAATATTTGGGATGCATGAAAATGCAAATATTGCATATCAGGTAAGGATTTCATCATTAACTTTTTCTGTATATAGAAATAGAGTCATTTAATTATATCTTAACTGTAACTCGAGTATAATTTTAAGATGGGCGGAGCCCTTTGTCTGAACACCATGACCCCTGGTTATGAGGGGCATATCCCGAATATGTAATCGCTATGATTTAAAACTAGCATTTTCTTGTTGCTTCACCTACAAAGTTGTTGGTTAGCATAACAATGATTTTGCATTTTGCTTTTCTTCTAGTAGCAAAGCATAAATGTCTGTACTTTAGTATATTTGTTACCATTCCCATAAATTAAATTCCAAAATTTCATTACACTTATTGGAGTGTTGATCTTTGATGTAGTGGTTTGGCAATGTATATTCTAACATAGTACTATATTCAGAAAACTGAAGAAATAAATAATTAAAGTTATACTGACCAAAAAAAAAAAAGCATATTGATAGAATTATTTGTGTTTTAGCCTGATCTTTGGTGTGCATCTCATAAAAGAGTGTTCATATGCAATGAAGTATGATTTGTGGCACCTTTCTGTTTTCTTTGCGAATGAATTGTTATTTCTTGCTTCCTTCCATGGTCATGTAGTCATAAGATATATACCACAGATTTTAAGCTAGGCCATAAGCTTTCAAATTGTGCAAACCTGAAGCAGATTTGATTGGTGGTTGCTGCTTTATGACTGGACAAAGGGACAACCATGCTCAATCTGCTTATAGATTTTTTTAATCCAACTAGCCTCAAAGCTAGTCAAAAATGACATGTTCATTGCAGTGTTCTGGCAATTAATTTATTTGGAGTAGTTTATGTAAATAGAATTGTTATAAAATAAAATTCAATGACATGTCTCGTCCCTTGTGCTGTAGCAAAAGGTTTCAGTTGTCAACTTGGTACAGGTTGCATTTCAGCCTAAACACAATCTCCACTAATATTGCTGCTAGAAAATCAAAGCTTCAATCACATGCACACTAATACTTTTACTGAATCACATTTCAATGGGAATAATGCATTGCGATATAAACTTGATCCAAAATCTTCACGGGTTCTTACATCTTCCTTTTTTACTATTCATGTCTTGAGATCAATATTACAATGTTTGAATGGCTAATGTAGTTACATACGGCTGAAATATGTCATCAATGAAAGCAAAGAAAATTTTAAAAAAATCTTAAAAACTTACATCATGCCAGGTAATATTAGATTTAATTGTATTCTAGCCTGTATAGATTGCAGTCAGTGTGGAACTACTTTTGCTCAAATGAAGTAATGATTTAAGTAACAGGACACTCACGAAAACAATTTAATTTTTTTTTAAATTGAATTGCTTATGCCCTCAGCTGTAACATCAGTTGCTGGTTATAATAACAATCTAATTAACATTGCTAATTGAAAATTATAGGTTTTATCTTACATATCTATTGCCAAACGTTTTAATGAATACTTTTACTTTGAGTGAATATTTAATAAATATAAGAAACTAATAATTATGTCAGTTTAAATGTAATACACATTTCTCTTTAAGTCTTCTGACAATTAATTTAAAATAAGATAGGACAGGGGAAAAATATAGATACCCGTCACTTACCACAGATGAAGGCAGGAGGCTGGGACGAACACGTAGAAACACATATAAAAAAAAAGTCCTGCCATGAGAAAATTTTTGAGGATGTCCCAAAAAAACTTATTGAAAACCACTCTTCCATTTTCCAAAAAACCGGAATTATGTTTTAAAACGCTATATATTTTCATTTTTTTTACAAAACAACCTTATCCACTTCAAAATACTCTCCATTACAACTAATACATTTATCCCACGGGTGTTTCTGCTGTTCGAAACAATTTCTGTAGTCATCTTTAGAAATGGCTGACAGCTCCTTCGTCGTTTTTTTTTCTTTACTTCTTCAATGTTGTCAAATTGGTGTCCTCTCACGCTGCTTTTCATCTGTGGAAATAATAAAAAGTCACATGGAGCCAGGTCAGGTGAGTAAGGTGCATAGGGCAAGGGAACCATGCCATTTTTAGCCAAAAAATGCCTAACAGAGACAGCTGTGTGTGCAGGTGCATTGTCGTGGTGGAAGAACCAGTCTCCTGTCTGCCATAAATTGGACCTTTTTTGACAAACACTGTTACATAACCTTCTTAAAACTTCCAAATAAAAGATTTGATTGATGGTTTGATGTGGGGGAGCAAACTGTGAATGAACTACACCATTCGTATTAAAAAAGCAAATGAGCAATGTTTTGATGTTTGATTTGACTTGACAACATTTTTTTGGATGGGGTGACAATAATGTCTTCGATTGGCTTGACTGTTGCTTTGTTTCTGGGTTATAACCATAGCACCTTGACTCATCACCAGTAGTGACCTTCGACAGAAAATCTGGAACAATTTCAAGCTCCTGTTTTAAAGCACAACATGTTTCAACTCGACATTCTTTTTGATTGTCAGTCAGAGCCCGAGAAACAAACGTGGCAGCAACCATTTCCATTCCCAAATCTTCAGTTAAAATTCGCTTAACTGAGCTCCAAGATAATCCTCTAATCTCTGGCAGTTGATCAATTGTCTGTCAACGGTAACATTTTTGTCGATTCGGGCAATTGATGGACTTCCAAAAGAAGGTTTGTCAACAATTGACATGTCACCATTTTTAAACTGAGTGAACCACTCATACACTTGACTTTTTCCCATAGCATCATCTTTGTAAGCTGTTTTCAACATTAAAACAGTTTAAGCAGCATTTTTACTCAGTAGAAATCAAAATTTTCACAGCTGCATGTTGTTCACTTAAACTTGCCACCATTAAAAACGAAACAATAACAAAACAATGTTAGCAAAAACAATCACTGAAGGTGTTGCACTATAAACGCCTAGCGACAGAAACACATACTATACAAGCTCCACCCATGGCAATGCTATTCCAGTTTTTTTTTATGTACCTTCTCATATAGTGGTTCATACTTTTCTTTATTTTTGGCTGTGGAATTGAAATTTCTCTCCAGTTATAATTATCTTTTTCAGTATTCATACTTCTCCCCCATACTTAACTATTTCACCAAATATCTCTTCAATTATTGAATCTATGCCATTCAATAACTGTTTGCAGTATCTGCTTTTTTACTTGTCTACTTGTTTGAAGAACCCTCTAATATTCATCACAGCTGCTTGATGATCTCTTACTCTGTAACATCAAGCACTGTGTAATTATCCACACACATTTTTAGGTTTTGCTCTGTTCTGCCACATGTGAAAAACCTCCTCCCTCAGTAAGTGTTTGTAAATCTGTGCTCCCTTATATTATTAATCCTATTTCTTTTCCAGTCCACATATAGTTTATTTAAATGCCAAACATTCTCTCTCCTCTGAATTTTAAATATGCTTTAAATTAATTCCCAAAAGCATTATCTTCCTGCTCCATTTTTTGAAGATTTAAAGCAACTTTTCAAAACCCCTCCACCACCTCCTCTTTAACTTAATTTAATTTTAATTTAATATAATTTCAATGGAGCACACACTGCCGTGGCAATTTCCCTACATAACCCCTTTACTACACCCTCTGTCTTATGTCCTACTTTATACCCTTAGGTTCATCTCTCCTAACCATAGCCAGTACTCTATTGTATAACTCTGTATCGTTTGTACATCTCCATTAAATTATCAAACACCATAACTTTATTTATAATATTTATGATAAGTTACTAGTATCATAACTGGCTTTGCTATATTATCATTGGCAGAAATTTGTTTATAATGTTTAGTCGGCATGAAATTGAGTATTATTAATTGTTCTAGTGTCCCTTACAAATAACATAACATGTGAAAGAAACTATTTTATCTCCTCCATGGATTAATCATTTAGTCTTTTAGAAGTATACTGTATTAGCTGGTAACCATGACTTCATTCGCGATTGTAATGAATTTTTATTGACAGCTAATGACCTGTAACCACCATAGTGCATGATGGGAGACTTGAGGCAAACACCCGTGCTTGATAGTTCTGGCTGCAAGGAAAAATATAGGGAAACACAAGTTTTTGGTAGGAATAGCAAAATGCCCTACATCAACCACTTTACCACTATATCTCCCAAACGCGCATAGCTAAAGACATCTAACCACCACAGTGCACGACGGGAGACTCA
Organism: Vandiemenella viatica; assembly: GCA_031002005.1. Taxonomy (NCBI): domain Eukaryota; kingdom Metazoa; phylum Arthropoda; class Insecta; order Orthoptera; family Morabidae; genus Vandiemenella; species Vandiemenella viatica. Next base: position 129,512,373 of record JARYHS010011408.1, on the reverse strand, counting down.
AGGCCACTATCACACACAAAGACCAGTGGTCTGCACTATATAGTTGAGGTAGCAAAGTGAAATATGCAGACACACATGTCTTTGTTCAAAATACAAAAATGCCCCTGATTGACCACTTTCAACCTCCCACTACTCTACAGCTACTGACATTCCACCAAAGTTGTGCGCAGTTGGTGACTCTATGCTTCTAGCACACACAAACACAAGTGATCTGCGCTAGATAATTTTGGCTGAAAAGTGAAGTATAGGGACACTCAAGTCTTTGGTCGAAATAAGAAAGTGCCCTAGGCCAACCACTTTCAACAGTTGTGAGGAACTTGCTTATGCCTGGGGTGGAGCATAAACTTGAATCTCAACTGTGATCGTGCATACCTAAGGTGTTACAGTTCTGACTTAGCTATTAACACAGTTGCCACCGTAGTTTTAACCCAGAAATTATGGAAAGGTGAAAGTTCAATGATTATTAGTCAGTTCTGGTATGATGAATATTTTTTTAAAAATTCTACAAAGTCAGAAAACTGCACTGGCAATCAGACAACTTCTCCAAAATTATTTCACAGATTCAACCGGCCATTCGTGCATGACCGAACCCCACGCTCCCACTATTTCTCAACTACATGAGTTCCTCAAAACAAACTTCCACCCATGATGACCAAATTCAACCGATACTAAATAACTTAGTAGTTTGCCGTGCCACAAGCCCAGAGCTGGCCACCTTCCTACATAATGCTTCTATACCGACTGAATGCTGCTACTTGAATGGGGCGAGGGTAGGTTCTGTAAGGGGTATATATAGGATCGACACTTCTTGGACCGTGGGAATTTCCTTATCTTGACTTTCCCATGGACTTTATCCGATAACTGATCAGTTTCAGACAAATGTTACGAAATCTAATTTGATCATGACAATAAAAATCATCCTAGCTCTCTGAAATTTTGGTAGTTGCTAGATATTGTTACAAACGTCAAATTAAGTTATTATAAAAAAATTTATAACTTTAATAGTTTCGCCAGAAAAGAGTCATAAAGATGTGATTGCCATAACTTTCGAAATATGGCTCCTAATGAGCTGAAACAAATTTAATTCTACTCTCCTATTGCCCATCTATTATCCGATATCAAATAACGAATTTTACCTAATTTTAAAAGTGGTATAAAATTCGAAAACGAAATTTAATGTCTTGAAATATTCAGAATGTCAACTTAAAAATAACTCCAAACAAATTTCCCTATTGAAAGACAGTTACTGAAAAATTTGGAATCTCTAAGTCCATTCCCTGATTTATTACGAATTTTCTAAATATCACTCCTCCCGAATGCCGAACGATCGCATCATCTTGTCCAAGCTTTTTTCTCGCGCCAAAACCCATTTTATTTAATTACAATCAAATGCTTTAATATTTTGAAATAAAACTTTTCCAGAAATCTTTATATTTAAATAAACTTTACTCTGAATATAATTTCTTTTCATGAATTCCCGAATAAGACTGAAATATCTAACTTTTCATTAATCACATGTCTTGCTATACCAAATTATATTTAAAAAACAATCTTTAGAATGCATGAAACTCTCTAAATTTTTAATAAGTTGTTTAAACCAAAATTACGTTACTTTCTGTCTATCACTTGATTTCTTAACTGTTTTCTAATAACTGAATACTTCGATTTTAGAGTGGAAAATTACGTGATAAAATTCTTTACCGGCAAATCACTTTAAAACATATTCAAACTCTAAATAAGATCTTTTAACAACAAAATTAATCATCTTCTGGCTATCTATTTACCTAAACATCTTTTGAACTAAAGAAATATATTGATTTAGCGAAATTATATGAAAGTCAAATACTACCTATTCAAATCTGAGGTTGAGTTTCTTAACAGCTGTTTAAATGAATTTAACTATTGAATTTTCATATTTGAATTAATGCTTATGTTGGACTTATTACTGGGAAATATTATCAAAATTGACTATAAAAATGGCTTTAAAAGGGTGGTACCTTATACTTCAACTGAACTCGCTATCTAGGCAACTAATTTCGCTATGCGAAATTCCAAGATGTGTTACACAGCGATATCTCCAGCTCCCCCATACCGACATGAAACCACCATAGTGCATGATGGGAGACTCGATGATACTACCACACAGAAACACCACTGGTCTGTGCTATGTAGTTGTGGCAGGAAATAGAAGTACAGGGACACACAAGTCTTTGGTTGAAATATGAAAATGCCCTACATTGACCACTTTTATTCATCATATCTCCGACATTCCCACAGCTATTGGCATTCGGCCAATATGGTGCATGATAGGAAACTCCATGCTACTTCCACACACAAACACCAGTGGTCTGTTCCAGGTAGCGGTGGCTGAAAAGTGAAATATAGGGACACACACGTCTATTTTATAAGATTTCCAGGAGAACATTACCTTAACCTAGTCATTGTGTCAATTTATTTATTTATTTGCTTTTGCAGGTAAAAGAAACTCAGACGATGATTTTTACAATACTTGATATCCAGCCTCGAGAATCAGGTGGTGCTGAAGGAAAGTCAAGTGATGAAATTGTATATGAATTAGCTGAAGGAATTATTGGGAGAATCAAAACAAAGCTTGATGTGGATGAAATTCATCAGTCCCTTCTTGTGGTAAGTTAATCTGTTTTTGCTGTTTTTCTGAAGCACTAAAAATGTAACTGTTTCAAGTTGGGTCAAATTGAAAACATGTTCAAATTTAATTAAAAATTATAAAAAGAACATTAAACACTGACCAAACTCATTAAAATGGACTTCTCCAAGGTTCCATATTCATTTAATACAATACCTTTGCTGAACATAATATTTTCACCTGCAGTCCTCATTGTAACTGAGGGAAGTGGCATCACTGAACATTTATATATAATATGTTTATGCTAGGTCTAAAACACATCAGTTTCTACACTGAAGAGCCAAAGAAACTGGTACATCTGCCTAATATCATGTAGGGCCCCCGCAAGGATACAGAAGTGCAGCAACATGACATGACATGGACTTGACTAATGTCTGAAGTAGTGCTGGAGGGAATTTACACTATGCATCCTGCAGGGCTGTCCATAAATCTGCAAGAGCACGAGGGGTTGGAGATCTTTACTGAACAGCATGTTGCAAGACTTCCCAGAAATGCTCAATAATGTTCATGGGGAATTTGGTATTCAGCAGAGGTGTTTAAACTCAGAAGAATGTTCCTGGAGCCACTCTTTAGCAATTCTGGATGTGTGGGGTGTCACATTGTCCTGCTCAAATTGCCCAAGTCCATCGGAATGCATAATGTACATGAAAGGATGCAGGTGATCAGCCAGGATGCGTACATACACGTCACCTGTCAGAGTCTTATCTAGACACATGAGGGTTCCCATGTCACTCCAACTACACACTCTCCACACCATTACAGAGCCTCCACCAGCTTGAACAGTCCCCTGCTGACATAAATTCATGAGGTTGTCTCCATACCTGTACACGTCCATCCATTCGATACAATTGGAAATGGGACTTGCCAGACCAGGCAACATGTTACCAATCATCAGCAGTCGAATGTCAGTGTTGACGGGCCCAGGCAAGACATGAAGCTTCGTGTCATGCACTCAGCAAGGGTACAAGAGTGGGCCTTTGGCTCTGAAAACCCATATCAATGATATTTCATTGAATGGTTCGCACGCTGACATTTGTTGATGGCCCAGCATTGAAATCCGCAGCAATTTTTTGGAAGGGTGGTAGTTCTGTCACACTGAATGATTGTCTTCAGTAGTCATTGGTCCTGTTATTGCAGGATCTTTTTCTGGCCGCGATGATGTCAGAGATTTGATGTTTTACCGGATTCACAGTGTGCTCGTGAAATGGTTGTACAGGAAAATCCCCACCTCGGAGATGCTGTGTCCCATCTCTCGTGTGCTGACTATAACACCACGTTCAAACTCACTTAAATAATGATAACTTTCCATTGTAGCAGCAGTAACCAATCTAACGTCTGTGCCAGACACCTGTTTTCTTACATAGGTGTTGCCGACTGCAGCGCCGTACTCTGAATGTTTATGTATCTCTGTGTTTGCATATGCATGTCTGTACTAGTTTCTTTGGCTCTTCAGTGTATTGTGTGAATTTCTCTGTTTCATAAAAAGAAAATGTAATAAAAATTGCTTGTGTATACTTAATTGTATAATGGTGACAGTGAAAGTGCTGTTAGGCAATGGAAATAAGGAAGATTAGGAAAAATAACCCCTCACTTTCCTGAGATGAAGACAGGCAGGCCAAATGAAGATAAAAACACAAACTCACTTAACAGTATTTTGGTTTAGTATTTAATTTATTTAGGCAGGAATGTGCAATTTTTCAAGGGGGTTGTACATACATCACTTGCCAAATGGCCCATTCTTATACACATGAATAAGATTTTAAACCAAAATATTGTAAAGTGTGTTCATGTCTTTATGTTCGTCCTCCCCTCCTGTCTTCATCTGTATTACATGATGGCTTTTTTTTTTACCTATTTTTCCTTAATTATATTAATATTAAAATTGTTAACATTGTTTGGTGAGATTACTAGATAATGCAGATGATTTCTATGGTTTGCAGCGTGATGAAAAAGGACGGTTGCCCTCACTCACAACAGTTTTGTTTCAAGAGGTAGATCGATTCAACAGATTGCTGCGAACATTACATTCATCATTACATGATCTTCAGAAAGCCATCCGTGGATTTCTTGTTATGTCTGATATACTGGAAGACATGTTTACCTCTTGCATGAATAACCAGGTGCGATCCCAATTACAGACTTAAATCTTATTTCATTAATTTGTTTTTGTAATAACATAATACTTTAATAAATTATAACATTTTGCAAACTATAAGTTCATGTAATATAAAATATGTTGTAAATTCTTAAAATCCAGTTTAAAAAGTCAGATTTTCTTCTTCCAATGTATAGCTTTTATAACTAACTAGCTTACCCGGCAATGCTTCACTATTGCTGGACTTGAGTAGGCACATAGATTAAATGAAAAAATATTTACATATAAATTTTAAACTGCTGTTTCATTCATTTTCAGTTGGAAAGGGTAAGAGCGGATGCGCTTTGGAAAACATATGCAGACAGTATTTTTCTGTTTGTTTCAAAGTATAAGTGTGCAAATTCCCATTGAAATCTGATGAAATATGAGGTTTTGTCTACATTATGGGGAGGAGAAATGGGTTTTTTAATTTTTTTGACAGGAACCATTTTTGCCATCCCCTCGACAATTCACCATAGCTTCGCCGTAATCGGACGATCGGTTTGCTGGTTTGTTTAAATTATGGGGTGTTATGGGGAAGAGGGGGTAATTAAGGTGGTGGAAAGAGAGGAGAGGGATTGGGTTTTTGTGAAATTAATGTGTACAGTATTTCTCTCTCTTGTTTAAAGTATAAGTGTACAAATTCTAATCTAAATTGGATAAAAATGTGGTTTGCCTAAATTATGGGGTGAAAATGTAATGGGGTTGGAAAGGGGGAGAGGGGATGAATATTCGGAAACCATACGTAGGCAGTATTTTTCTGTTTGTTTTAAAGTATAAGTGTACAAATTCTTATCTAAATCGGATAAAAAAATGTGGTTTGCCTAAATTATGGGGTAAAAACGTAATGGGGGTGGAAAGGGGGAGAGGGGATGAATATTCGGAAACCATACATAGGCTGTATTTTTCTGTTTGTTTTAAAGTATAAGTGTACAAATTCTTATCTAAATCGGATAAAAAATGTGGTTTGCCTAAATTATGGGGTAAAAACGTAATGGGGGTGGAAAGGGGGAGAGGGGATGAATATTCGGAAACCATACATAGGCTGTATTTTTCTGTTTGTTTTAAAGTATAAGTGTACAAATTCTTATCTAAATCGGATAAAAAATGTGGTTTGCCTAAATTATGGGGTGAAAACGTAATGGGGTTGGAAAGGGGGAGAGGGGATGAATATTCGGGAACCATATGTTGGCAGTATTTTTCTGTTTGTTTTAAAGTATAAGTGTACAAATTCCTATCTAAATTGGATAAAAAATGTGGTTTTGCCTAAATTATGGGGTGTTATGGGGAATAGGGGGTGACTTTTTGGAAATTTTTTTTCACAGGAACCTTCGCAGACGCACACTCGAAAACTCTCCAAAGTTTCATTGCAATCTGATAAATGGTATAGGAATGCATAGAAGACGAACAAACAAACATTGATTTTTATATATAAGACTCCCTTCTTTCCATTTCTACTGTTTAATACTGAATTGAAAGGGGAAAAAAGAAGAAAAAAATCCTCCCATGCCCCTGTGCTTGAAATCGAGTGATACTTTTGTGGTCATGGTGGTCTTTTCATTTCCATGCACTACTTACTACTGCAATTCTTACACCATTATCTTTCCACACCTCATCACCAATATACACCATGCACATTTTCATGAATTTCTCCACCCTCTTCCTGTATTCCAGTGAATCCAATTCCAGTTCCTTTATCATTTTGGTTACTGATTGTGTTCAGTGGTAATTTCCAGAGACAAACCTAGCATCTCTTCTTGGAATCCAGTCCAACTCCTATACCTGATATTCAAAATGTGGTCCCATACTGCAGCACCATATTCAAGGAATGGCCTGACCAAATTTTGGTAATCCAATTTCCTTTCTTTTGTGGTTCATCCCTCATCACTCTCTCCTACAAGAGAAGGATTTTGAAACCTTTTCCTACTACCTTTCCAATGTGTTCTGCCCAGTTCAGTTGGTTACCAAATGTTGTGCCAAGATATTTACTTTTCAAGTTGTAATGGGTTAGTGGCATTTCGCCTTTACTTTGGAAGATAATTTGAGAAGTTAATTTAACTTGGGGGAAGAATGGATGGTAAAAGTTTTAAATATGGTGGTTGGCATGGTCGTCTAGTGACGTCAGCATCTGCCGGGTCCATGGACTCGGGGGTGTAAACCCCAATTTGGGAGCATGGTGCAGTAGGAACAAACATGCACATAGGTTTCTGGGTGGTCAGTCTGCCACAGGTCGTGGAGTAGGTGAGTCCGTTTTGCAAGTGAATGGTCTGTTAAGTCAATGAGATCATGTGTTCCTGCTCAATCATTCTGATGAAGAATTAATCTTGAGGGAGGTGATTTAATTGGTGATATGAAGAAACATTAGTAATGAAAAAAGTATTTGCAGAATTTTTATGAATTGTTTTCTTGGTGAGCCATATGTATGGTGTAAAACTTAGTTAGCATGTTGATGAATGAATGAGAAGAGTGCGTGTTTTCAGTCTAAATTTATAGGAGATATAACCCGCAATCTTAAAGGATCGAAGTACCGATAATGAACATTCATAAAGGTTGGGAGTTGGAGCGAGTTTGTTCTATAAACTATTAGATGCATATGTTTAAAATAAGAAAGTGCATTTTCAATTCATTTACCAACTTAACATTGGTTGGCGGCCATCAGAGAAAAAAACTGAAAATAGTGAGTGTGCAGAAACATTAAAGGTAAGTATAGTGACCTAACCACAAACAACTGTGACAAAGTCTTAAACAAGTAATTTTTCCCCACCTTATAATCATAATCCACATTTACTTTTATTTAGTTGTGTACCTAATAAGCTGACTCTTCTCAGCATTTATCTTCATCCCATGTTAACCTACCCAGGCTAGATATCCCTTCTATATCACCCTACAGCTTTTCACACTCTTCTAATGTTTTGATCCTATAATATAGTATTATGTCATCTACAAACAAATTAACTTCTGACAGTAAATCATCAACACAAAGATTCATTAAAATAAAAATTGCAATGGTCCCAATACACTACCCTGTGGCACTCTCATTTTTACTTCAATTTCTTTTGATACTGCTTTTCCTACCGAGACTTTTTGCTTTCTACCTCTTAAAAATGCTTCTACCCAATAAATCACTTTATCATCCACTCCAATAGTTGGTACCTAATTTTACAGTATTTTATTGCTCAGTGTGTCAAAAGATTTTGAAAGATCTAGGGCTACAGTATCCATTTGTCCTCCCTTGCCCTTTTTATCCAAAATATCTTGCATATAGCCTTCTAACTAAAATTTGCATAAATATCCTTGTCTAAAGCCATGTTGATGACTTGAAAACCAATTACGTTCTTTACATACATTTCTGATGTGGTAGCTTATGTACCTATCCATTAATTTACCTACCACTAATGCAAACTGAGTCGCTACTATTATACTTTTCCAGCCCTCTAGTAAGCTGCAAATATCCAGACTCAATTTAAATAACATTCAACATAAGTACAATGTTACATCCAACTATCTTTAAGACATCTGTCCCCAGGATGACTTTAAATTTTTTAGTTTGTCCATTTCTAATTGTATGGTGAAATTCAGTCTCCAGTTTGTGCACTCCCTTTTTGAATCATTGACCCTAATGGTCTTTCTAAACCATTTACCATCTCTGCCTTTTTAAAATTCTCAATAACATCTTCTCCATCCTTATCTATAACTGTCTCAACACCCTCCCTAACTCTTAATTTTCTAACACAGTCATAGAAATGTCTAAATGCATCTAATCGTGGTCCCCATGCATCAATATATTCTTTATAAACACTTAGTTAGGCATCTTCTTTGCTTTTATTAATTCCTTGTGTAGTTATTTCAAGTATTCCTTACTGCCTTGCTGTCTCCTAAATTTGTTATCTGTTCTCACCAACTTTAAGTGCTACATCTCCCTTTTATAGTATGTTGGTACTGTACTTTATTTTTTGTTTTGGATTAAATATTTCTTCATTCTGTTTTACCATCTCCTTGAATTCTTCCCACTTCACCTTCACTGTATTTGTGCCATTCTTCTGTTTGCTGAAATTTTCCCCAAAATATCTCTTCAATTTCAAAATCTATTCCTTTTTGTAATTGTACCTATTTCCCCCTGAATTTTGGCCACTGGTTTATTGCATCCTCTAATATCCATCAGTATTGCTTCATGATCACTTATTCCTTCAGATGCTTGACACTCCACAAGGTTATTATCAGGCTTTGTTACATCCCATTGTATTCTACTCTATAACTTGTGGCAAGTCACCTTCCTCATTAAATATTTTCAAATCTCTCTTCCCTTGTATTATTAATCTTGGTTCCTAGACAGTTTACACATGGCATATTTAAATCCCCACCAATTACGACCATTCTACTCTGTCTTCTGAACTCTGAGCATTAATTTAATTTCTCCCCAAGGGCCTCATCTTTGTCATTCATTCTTCCACTACAGTAAGCAGCCAACACCTCAAATTTTTCTTTTGTTATCACCCCAGAAATGTATCTCAAGTGACTAATGGTCATGATCAGTAAACACCCACTGAGCGTGGTGGTGCAACGGTTAGCGTTCTGGCCTCGCATTCGGGAGGACGGTGGTTTGAATCCCCGTCCGGGCATTCAGATTTGGGTTTTCCATGGTTTCCCAAATCACTCCAGGCAAATGCCGGGATGCTTCCTTCAAAAGGCCATGGCCAAATTCCTTCCCATTCCTTGTCCCCCGTCCTTTCCCGTCTCTAAAGACCTCGCTGTTAAGAGATGTTAAGCAGTTAAAAAAAAAATGTAAACACCAGTGAACTGTAGTTGTTGTTGCAAACCACTATGAAAACCCCTCCACCAATTGCTCCTCTATCTCTGCGGTACACTCTGTAACCATTGGGGAAAACCTCATAGTCTAGTACTTCATCTTTTAACCAAGACTCTACGCTTATAAATAACTTGTGGTTCATGTATCTCAGTTAAGTTTGCAAATTGTATTACTTTGTTCATTATAATTCTACAGTTCACCAGTAACACTCTTATTGCTGTCTTTTGCCTTTGTGATATTTCAGCATTAACCTTCTACTTCCCAGTTATTGCACTCCCCCCCCCCCTCCCTCTCCAGTTGTTGTTTCAGCAGCTATAACTATTTCTTAAACATTTGTGATTTTTCCCACTATACATCTACAATCAGTATCACTTTGAACATCTATCTCGAATCCCTCACCAGCTGCCTCTAACCTTAAAAAAAAGGCATTGTCTGTACTCCATCATCTCTGGAAAACTGCTTCTGTATAATTTTAGATGACAACTCAGAAAGTACTCGATTCCCCCTTCTATTTACATTTAAGCCATGCCTACAGAAACCCCACTTACCAATGGTATCCACAGGCACAATCCGCAAGATCGAACTGATGCCTTTCCCAAGTAGTGTCTCTATTTCCACGTTTACCTGCCTCACAGCATGGTTTAATTGTGGCTGGTCATGGTGACTTAGGAACTACATGACTTCAACCCTGGTATGCTTCCTCAGGTCACTCTCTATACTATAACTTGCAATTCTACCAATACTATTCCCTGCACCTCCCACTATCACTACTGTCCTTAATGAAACTCCTACATAGTGAACCTATATTCTTTATTATCTGACCTAATGTTGCACTAGGTTCAAAAAAAACTTGTGACCTAATAACCTGTACCTTAGTGATTCTGCAGAAGAGGGTCTTCACCTCCTCCTTGGCTACTACCTAGCAGCAGAACCTATTTCTTCTATTTTTTTTCCTTCTACACCTCTATTCCTAAACCTGCTGCACCTTACCTACACCTACATTTACATGAGGCTCTTCCCCTCCTGACTCTGGTAAAAGGCCAAACCTAATTTTCCTCACTATTTCTGAAGTGTATGGCTTCTTCATACTGTTCAACATATTTCCCCTACAACCTGTTATTAACTCCCAACCCACCTCACCCTCTTCACGACACCCGCCAACTCTACTCTCTGCCTCTATAGGCTGACTCTCCACAGGGTGAGCCTCAACAGACAGAGTCTTCACATGCTGAGCATCTACAGGCAGTGCCTCCACAGGCTGGCCTCAAGAGCCCTGGTCCTTTTCGCACAACTCCCTCATCATTATGTCTTTCTCCTGATCGTTTAAGTTAAAAAGTTGAATCTACAATCATTTTTTGTTTGTTTGTTTGTTTTAGGATTGACACTGTTGATCAGCAGAAGTCAGTTATTAACTATTACTTACTAGCCCCAAACCCCATCAAAAATGGTGTGCTGAAGGGAGTGTTCTGGCAATTCATTTATATGCAGTTGATTAACTAAATAGAAGTGTTACAAAACAAAGTTCAGTGTAATTCCTTGTGCCTTGTGCGATACCAAAAACTTTCAGTTGTCATCCTGGTCCAGGTAGCATCTCAACCTAACCACAAACTACACTAAAATTGCAGGCAGAAAAATAATACTTCATTCACATGCATATTAATACATGGCAATATAAATTTAATCAAAAATCTTCACGTGTTCTTACACCTTTCTTTTTTGATGTTCATTACTCATATCGATACTACAACATTTTAATGGCTGACAGAGTTGCATGTGGCAGTAATAAAGCAATGGAAATTAATATTAAATCTTAATCACTCATGTCATTCTATGTAATATTAGTTTTAATTGTAGTGTATGCTGTATAGATCATAATCAGTGTGGAATTACTTTAATTAAAACGAAGTAATGATTTAAGTAACAGAACACTCATGAAAAAATTTGAATTATTTTATAAAAATAATAAATTCTTATGCCCTCTACTGTAACGTCAAGTGCCAGTTTTAATAATCGAAACTTATAGTTTTTATGTTAAAAATCTATGGCCAAAGATTTTAACAAATACTTTTACATCAAATGAATATTAATCAAAGCCTGTCAAAAATGACAGGCTTAATGGTATCTTCTGAAAATTCATTTCTCTGCGGTTGCCTAAATAAACAGAATTGTTGTTATGTAATGCTCATAACCTTATTTTGTAATATGTGCATATTTTGGTTGTAGTTTACACAATGACACGGATGGAAGTTCTACAGAATGACTGATGTCAGAATTAAAAAATAAATTAAATTAAAATAAATTAGGAATCCTAAAACCTTTAGTACGTGATATTGGTTTTATTCCTGGTCCAGATCTCATTCAGCATGATAAATATGGAAATAATCCCATCCATTTAAAAATACCATAACTTCAATAACTCAGTGCTTATAAAAGCAGCTTAAATTATTTGTATAAAAAAATCATTTCGATTTAGTCTGTAAAAAAATGTGTCAGTTGTTTGGTCCTTTCTGCATTTTAACATAACCACAACTTCTGCTAATATTGCTGTTCAAAATTCATAGATGTTATTACCTGCATACAAATATATTCATTGTATTGTGATCTAAATTTGACCTACTGGAAATATTTACATGTATCTGATATACAGTAGTGACATCAGTAACAAAAGCAACTAATAATTAATATATTAATTTAAACGCAGTACATACCTTTATTTCAGTGTTTTAGCAAATCATTCCTTCCCATATATTATAACAGTGACTTAAAATATCTACATTGGATATAAATATCTTGGAAGCACATCAAAAATGACGTGTTGAATGCAGTATTTTAGCAATTCTTTTCTTCACTGACTTAAGTAAAATTTTCATCGAATAATGTCCACTATCTTGAAAATGATGTAATGCAGATATTTTTTAGCTTACTGTAACAACAGTATTGTGGTCCAGACTGTATAAGAAAAATCTACTTCCAACGAATTTTGAGTACCTTGATGACTGATCTACACTCGACATCTTTCGATGTCTGTTTATATGCAAGCTTTTGAGTAAAGTTTGATTAATGTTAAAGATTTTTTGAAGGCTTCATAGGCATTTTTAAGTACACAGTTCCCTGCAAAGAGAAGTTTAACTAACATCAGTCGGCTTATTGGTACCTGAATCCTACAAGATGAGGTTAGAGCCGTTTACGAGATACCAAATCCAAAAATTGATTTTTTTGTAAGATCGTGTTACAAACTTGAAAAGCAAATCATTATCTACATTTGAAATTTCATCCAAATCGCTAGAGCAATTTTCGAGATCGTCTGGTTTACCACCTTATAAATTGCTTTTAAAGAAAAATGCTATTATTATGTTAAAAAGAAATATTAAGGCTAATCAGGTATTAATTAAGGTTGCAAGATTAGTGGTATTCTCTTAGACGAGTACATCATCAGTTCTAAATTAATTCACTCCGATAAAAACTATTCTCTTACCTTGGATTAACCTCACACCACGAACCCTGCCTTTCTAACTGATAAGAAAACAATTTGAACATTAAAAAAAGAACAAGATCAGACACTTCAAAACACAGTGTAACAGCCCTCATACCTGAATTTTGAATAGTATTGTACTGTATTAAGTATTTGTAGTGAGCTAAAGTTTGCTTGAATATGATCTGGTATGTTTGTTTTGTAATTTCTTGTAAATCAGTGTATATAGACTTTGTTTTATGTAAGAAAATTATTTATAGTCCATTTAATATGTGCAAGAGAATTTCTTAAATGTTTGTAATTCCAGGTATTAAGGCAAGTTGTAATGTCTACAGGACAATTTTCTACAGTTTGGGATGAGTTCTGCAAATAATTTTGTATTTAAGTATCTCTAATTACCATTTCTGATCATTTTGTATTGTTCTTAAGTAATTTTGTATTAATTCCGATTGTTTTTAATATGTTTGATTGTTTGAGTGATTGTTACTGATCGAGAAATATCGGGTGGATGCCTTTGAAGAATTCTCGTAATTTCGATAGAGACTATATAAACAGATTGGCTGGACAGAGCAGTTAGTTAGTTGACATCATTCAGTATTCAGTGTTACAGAGAGTTTCATTCAGTTAGTTCACAGAGATTATCTTTGCGACTGTTCAGAAGTGCATCTCTGTATTGTATCTATGCTTGTGAATATCGCTGACTTCGTTTTGAAAACAATAAAACAAATCTTCAACATAACCTTTTTGGTGGACTTTTTAATTAATCAATATATGTAAATTAAACCACCGAAGACCGTAATATGGCTACGTTGCCAGGACGAGGAGTAATTAATTTCACCACCGAAGAACTTAATATGGCTACGTTGACAGGACGATATAGTAATTAAACCACCGAAGAGCGTAATAGCAGGATTATATTTATCAGAACCTGTTTTTTCGTATAGATACACGTACGTGGCTCTTTCACGAGGTTGTAGATTAATTAATATTTATTTTTGTGTTCAATATACATGCGATCATAAAATCAAAGATGATCACATTACAACTGCTAATATTGTTTTCAGAGAAGTTCTGTAAAGTAAAGAAGATTGAAAAAATTACTTCTGACAAAGCTAATATTTTTTTAAAATATTTACTTTTGAAATGTTTAACAATTAAATATGTAGTATTTAATGGTAACAACATTTTACAGTTATGTAGTATTTCATTTAATGTTGATGACTTTTTATAGTGAAATTGATATTTATTATTATTTTTCAAAATAAAATACCTTTCATTAATAAATACTTGTATTTACTTATTTCATCATTATCATATACCATTCAATTATTGATCATGATATTGTATGATATATTCGCATGATTCAATTAGTATACATAAATTGTTTGTTTAAATATATTAATTCCTTGAAACCAAAGAGAATATATTAGTAGGCTTCCTGGAACCTGAATAGTCTACAAGATGGCATTAAAGCCTTTTTCGAGGACCTGGGGCCTAGATTAGATTCTAGTTACTGGGCTATGCTGCGGAAATGAATAAAAGGAAGTGTAAAGTATCTTATGCTTAGTAATCACTGATTTCTGCCTGTGCTTCTAGATATCCCTCCATTTAGTGTTGCCTTCTTATTTAATTTCATTGTTTTTTGGTTTAGCAGTAGCCATGGGAATGTGGTATAGTATAGATGGGAATTTTAATGATTCTTCAATTTCACATTCACAGTTTAGTAGAAATGTGTAGAGATGGTAGTGAGTTTCAATCAAGACAGTGCTTTGAAGTGGAATTAAAGTGCTTATATTGTTCATCAATAATCTCTCAACTCCTATATGTACTTTCTCTAATAAGAAGAACTGGTTAAATTAATGGAATGAGTAAAAATTTACTGTTTAATTTCTGTTAATTGTGCCCACAAACTTCCCTCATTCAGATATAAATTAAAAATGTAGGTCCCATTGAGGATTGAGGTTTTGAGAGATGGATATAACATGGCCAATAGAAATTCATCCATTTGGGTTTCAGGAACATACAGAATTGTCATTATTACTGTGATAATTGTTTTATTTTTATTTTCAGGTGCCAAAAATGTGGGCACATGTAGGGTACCTCTCTCTTAAATCACTAGGAAGCTGGGTTGGAGATTTAGAAACTCGACTGGACTTTATTGAGGTATGTTTTTTGTATAACTAGTATGATATATTCAATGTAGAAAGCAGTGTATGCTGAGCTCAAACCAATTCATTTATTATCTACTGTGCTCTAAGGGACCTTACAGTCTGTTTTCTACTATTAATTACGATGGATCTTATACCCCAGTGGCCTTTTCACCTTATGTGTACTTTAGTTTTAGATGCGTTCTTACTATTAAATGTTTAACTGCTTTAGCACCTCCATTTGTAACTTATTTGAGCCCCTTATTGCGCTTACACCAAATTAAAATGTTCTTACTTGCTTATGCTTGAAATCATTAACCTCTCACTCCTTCCACATAAACTCATTTCATAAAAACTATCAGATTCATAATGAGATAATGAAGTGGAATGAAACTTGACACAGATAATAGAGATGGTGATGCAAATAACTACTTGCAATATTAAGTCAAATTACTTGTTTATTCAGCAGTTTTATGAATACCTTTATTATGCTGTTGCACCATCCCTCATGTAGATACACGAGATGATACAGTCTGCCACTAGTCTTAGAGATATCTAATGTAATCTTGTGGAAAATTATGCCATAGTTGAAGTAATTACCACTCAAGATCCTGTAGATCCATTAATGCCTGAGGTTGCTGTCCCATACACTCTATTGGTGACAAATCTGAAAATCTTGCAGGAGAAGACAAGATGTTGACAGCACAAATGTAGTCTTTAAAAGCACATGATGTATTTGAACCAGCTTTATCATACTCAAAAATGGATAATTGTAGATGCACTAAGAAGAGTAGCACATCTGACTATAAAACCTCTGCCCTCAATGATTGCTAGATGGGCACATATCAAATATTTGTAAATGCCTAAAAAAACTTTTTGAGTTTTTGTATGTGTGTGCAAAGCATTGTGAAAATATCTAAAATAATAAAGTTATTGTAGAGCTGTGAAATCGCTTCAATCATTTGTAATAACCCTGTATTTAATTTATATATAAGTCCACCAAAAGGTTATGTTGATGATTTGTTTATTTGCTCAAAACGAAGTCAGCGATATTCACAAGCATAGATACAATACATAGATGCACTTCTGAGCCGTCGCAAATAAAATCTCTGTGAACTCAACTTGAAAAACTAACTGGATGAATCTCTCTGTAAAACTGAATACTGAATCTGTCTAGCTGATCTGATTCTTGAAAGGCATCCGCCCGATATTTCTCGAACATTAACAATCACTCAAACAATCAAACATATTAAAAACAATCGGAATTAATATAAATTCTTCTCGGGTTTGCCGCCGAATTACATTTTCTTCTGTCAAGCTTTCGGCGACTTTCACTGCCGCCATCATCAGGTCTGATGTATCTGAAGGAACAACAAAAACTGGACTGAATAGCGGAAATGAACGAGCCAGGAATGTTGTCGACTTCCGATTGGCTAACTCCAATGACGTAGCCATTCCGTGACTGCGATTGGTCGGTTGTGGAACCATGCGTAGATATACACCAGCGTTGTACTGACAGTTGGCTCCACAGCGAAACCAAAGCTGAGGTTGTTAAAAATGGAAAGACGATGGATTACCTACGTCAATGTTCGCATAACGTCACTGTTCATATTGCATCACCGTTTACATTATTCACCACTATTAATCATGATGTTTAATCTCGATAATCCTTAGGGAACCAAACGGTATTCTGATTGGCTGACACATAACTTTTCTCATAGCGTCATCGTTCACATTATTCTCACACAGAAAAATTCAAAGACTCCTTTAATGAAATACCCCACATTATATATTCTTAAAAACATTTACTATCATTAATTAAGATGTTTAACTCGAGAAATGCATAGGGAGCCATGCGGTCTTCCGATTGGCTGACTATAACCCCGGTTCTGTAATACTTGTCAGTGATTGGTCGGCTACAGATTCAGCTGTAGATGTAGTCGGACTGATACGCCGTGCTCCACTCTCCTATCGTCCGTCAGCGAGACACTTGGTTGTTTAAGAATGGCAAAAACTGGCTTCCATGCGTCACTGAGCCATACACCCAAGTCCCTGTTCATATTATTATTATTCAGGCGTATCTCAATCGCTTCTTTAATCACAGATTCCCAGAAGAAGGAACACTTGGCTGAAACTCTCACCTTATCGAAATCCATACTGTGACCATTTTCGATCACGTGTTGTGCCACAGCAGACTTTTCTAGTTGAAACAACCGGATGTTGCGTTGGTGTTCAGTCACACGGGCCTGGATAGTGCGGATGGTTTGACCAATATAACTCTTACCACATTGGCACGGTATGCTGTACACTCCCGGTGTTTTTAAACCCAAATCATCCTTCACAGGACGCAGCAAATCCCGTATTTTGGCAGGAGGGCGGAAAATGCACTTGATTCCATATCGTTTTAAAATCCTGCCGATTTTCCCAGAGATGCTACCTGCATACGGGATGAAGGCAAGATCTTTAGGCTGTTCTTCTTCCTCAATACTATTCAAAATTCAGGTATGAGGGCTGTTACAAGGGGAATAAAGCATAGTTGAAAATTACAAGCTGAGTAGTCAGTAGTATGTTAATTGATTGAGATACAACATCAGAAATGTCTGGGAGAGGGGGAGACAATATGCAAGATTTTTCACATGAAATGGACAAGTTGAAAGGGTAGCACTAGAGCTTTCTGTGGCATTTTACAGTGAACAATAAATTTTGGATGAAAAATTTACTTGAGGGGCAGAGGAATTCTTAAATGGTAGAAAGCGGTGAACTGGGTTAGAATTTAAAGATAAAATTTGTAGAGGGCAAATGTTGGTAGGTGCAGGATAGGGGGAAGATGGGTGTGTAGGGAAATTGCCACCGGAGCCTGTGCTCCATTGCAATTAAATTAAATTAAAAAAATTAACTTTGAGGTTGAGTGGATTAGAGCCTCCAAAAAAACATAATTTCAGTTAGTTATGTGGAAAGGAAAGATAAATTATACCCAACACTCACCAAAGTTGAAGGGAGGATGGCAGCAGCAATACTAAATAATATACAAACACAAAAAACTACATATTTCTGGATTAACCCTTTGTCAAGTATAAAGAAACATGACTGAGCTTGCACAATCCTCACGGTCAACACAGCCAAATAAATATCACATCATGCCAGTTCTTTCACTCCATTCTTACTGATAATTTCAGATATGACAGTTCACAGGTGAATCACCTGTAGCAAACATTTCGATAGCATTTCTCTTGAGCATGAACATGATCAGAGGCACTATAATAATGACAACCTATTTACCACAGCCTACTGTATGGCCAAGTTCTATGTACGCAAATTAGGTTTTTAAACCAAAATATTGGAAAAGTGTGTGCATGTCTATAAGTTACTGTGTTTGTCTGACCCTCCTGCTTTCATCTGTGGTAAGTGACAAGCTATTTTTTCTATCCTCCCTTATTTTCATTGCCTTAAGGCACTTTCACCGTCATAGTGGTTTAGTGAGAGCATTAGGGACAATGAACCAGAAACGGGTGGTTCTGAATTGGATAACGAGCTTAACAAAACAATTAGAAACGAGCAGACCATAAAATTTGAAATTCATCCTGAGGATATCATGAAGGAACTAAGAAAGCTGAAAAAAATATTACTACAGATGTCTTAAAATTAGCAGGAAGTGACATTGTACCTTATCATGAAATATTATTTAAATTGAGTCTTGATACTTGCTGCTTACCGGAGGATTGGAAAAGTGCAATATTAGTGCCGGTACATAAAGGAGAGGTGAGAAATAGATTAAAAATTATAGGCCAATTACCTTGACATCAGTGGTAGGTAAATTAATGGAAAGATTTAGATGCAACCACATCAGAAATATATGTGAGGAGCGTAAGTGTTTTTCAAGTGGCTTTAGGCAAGGATATTCATGTGAATCTCAGTTGGTGGGATATATGCAAGATATTTCGGATGAAATGGACAAGGTAGGCCAAATTGATAGTGTAGCACTAGATCTCTCAGAGTGATCCATAAAATGGTAGTAAATAAGGTAAAATCTATTGGAGTGGATCAGAAAGTGATTTGCTGGATAGAAGAATTTTTGAAAGGTATAAAACAGAAAGTTAGGTTAAGAAATGAGGTATCAAAAGAAGTGGAAGTGAAAATGGGAGTGCCACAGGGTAGCGTATTGGGACCATTGCTATTTATTATTCTAATGAATAATTGTGATGATTGTTTCCTATCAGAAATTAGATTGTTTGCAGATGACATAATGCCATATAAAAGGATCAAAACGGTTGAGGATTGTAAACAGTTGCAGGGTGATCTGGACAGGATATCTAGTTGGATTGGTAAACATGGGATGAAGATAAATGCAAAGAAGAGTCAGTTTATTAGATACACAAATAAAAAACTAAAGGTTTATTATTATTATAAGGTGGGAAAAGAATTGGTTATTGAAGACTCGAAATGTAAATATCTTGGCAATACATTTGATAACAAGCTTAACTGTGCAGATCACATTGGACAGGGAGTAGGAAAAGGTTTCAAAATTCTGCATTTGTTGGAGAGGATGATGAGGGGATGTAAGAGAGAAGTAAAGGAACTGGGTTACAAAACTTTGGTCTGGCCATTGCTTGAATATGGTAGTGTAGTGTGGGACCCACATTTTGAGTATCAAATACAGGAGTTAGAGAAGGTACAAAGAAGGGCTGCTAGATTTGTTTCTGAAAATTATCGCAGAACGCAATCAGTAACAGATATGATAGAACAGCTGGAATTGGAGTCATTGGATGACAGAAGGACGGTGAAGAGGGTCATGGCAGTGTACAAGGCATATATTGGTGATGAGTAGGGTTCGGATCTTTATGACCAAAAAAATCGAGAAACATGCAGGCAAATATGACCTTAAAAAAAGGTAAATATGACCTAAAAAAGACAAAATATGACCAAAGATTAAATTATTATACTTTAAAAATGCTGAAATGTACATAATTTATTTTATGTAGCTGTGTCGCTTTCATTTAGACAACATAATTTGCTTCTATGCACTCACTGTACGATTGGGAAATTAATTTTTTTGAAAGTTAATATCTTGTTGCTGTAAAAGAATAGTTTACTAGAATTTTACTTTTAAAAATGGAAATTTACTATAAATTTGTAGCGAATTAGTGTACATACCATTTTTTATTCTTGTTTGATGCCAGCATTGCAGTATATCACCATATGCATCTTCAAGTTCTCGAAGAGGAATTTTCTCTGATTGTCACTTAAAATTGTCTTGTAGTGTGAGAAGTTTCATTCGAAATCTAAGGATGTGACTGAAGCATACTTAAACAGAGTCAGGTCACTGCAATTTAATTGTGGATTGCCTTCAGTCAAAACAGATTTGCCACCATGTAAAATTTCACTAATTTTACAAATTGTTTTATATCCCTTATTCTCACACAACACTTTATCAAATTTGTTTTTCGGCAAACTAGCCACACTGCCCCCTGCTTGGCCTATTTCGGTTTCCACACTTTTAATGACCGCCAAACTTTCATTCAGTTCTAGACCAATTTTTTCAAGATGCGAAATCGCAGTTGTGATGCCTGAAAAACTTGACTTTATGTACGCCAAATTTCTGAACACATTACAGGAAAAGAGTTCTTGGACAATTTTTATGGAAGATGCTTCACTGCTATCAAAATTAGAAACTATTTTCTTTATGTTTTCATAATATTCACAGTAATATCTAACTGCATCGAGCCATGTGCCCCAACAAGTAAGTACTGGTTGTGGTGGAAGAGGGACTGAAGGTGTGTCTTCTTTAAATTTTGCCACTCTCATTGGAGCTTTAACAAAAATCTTTTTTGCATTTGATATTAACCTATCAACATGAGGAAAATTTAGTCTTACTTCCTCGGCAACTCTATGTAATCCATGAGCGAGACAAGTTAAATGTACCATCGAAGGATACAACAGCTTCAGACATTTCCCTACAATTTCAATACAAGAAACAAAGTTAACTTGCACAAAAATCAGATGTCAATATCATTGGTACAAAGAGAGGCTAATGATTCTGGGACACATCTGCTTAATAAACTTATTAAAAGCATAAAACAGTTTATAGATTTTAAAGATTAAGTAAACAAAACTGAAAGATTATCATATTGGCAACTCCTCCTAGTCCCTGCAAGAATTTGCACAAAAGAATTGACTGTATCTGATGTAACTTTTAAAAAATTCAGTTGTAAATTTTAATGCTTAAATTTTTATTATTGTTTGTTAAATTTTTATTTTTATTCATCTTGTATTTATATATATTTATCATGACATATACCAAATCCCAGAGATCTACAGAAGAAGATTATGAAATAAATAAGTGACTGATCATCCTCTGCTGATAATGTCAAAGTGTCTCTTGTAATAAACAGTTTAACATAAAACAGTTGTTAACAGAGAGTTTTGAATTAATAAAGAAGTCGTAAGGTGTATTCAAATTTTTGTAAATCTTGTATTCATAATGGGTGTAATCATCAATCTCTTTCTTTTAATTTTAATTCTTAAAGACAGCTACTAAATAGTTCTTAAAACTAATTATTTCTCCTGATTTTTCTTTTATAGTCAAATTAATGTTTAACTGTAAGGTGAACAAATAACAAAGGATACGGCAAATAACTCATCACTCACCAAATTTGAAGTCTGAGACAAGTGAAACACATATGAGATAAACAAATACATATACAATACTAGCTGATGCCCACGACTTTGTTCGTGATTGTAAAGAATTTTGACTGACAGTTGTCGACTTGTAAGCACCATATTGCATGATGGGAGACTCGAGGCTAGTACCACACACAAACATCAGTGATTTGCGCAAGGTATTTATGGCTGCAAAGTGAAATATAGGGACACACATGCCTTTGGTTGAAATATGAAATTGCCCTCCATCCACCATTTTCAACCACCATATCTCCCACACTCCCATAGCTACCGACATGAAACCATCATGGTGCATGGTGGGAGACTTGAGATTAATACCACACACAATCACTAGGTAGATTTGGCTGTGGGTTTTTTATCAGCTCCACCATTTTCAATCACCATATCTACCATACCCCCACAGCAACCAACACATAATCACAATAATGCATGATGGAAGACTCCAGACTACTACCACACACAAATACCAGTGATCTGCGCTAGGAAGTTTTTGCTGAAAAGTGATACACAGGGGGCACATACATCTTTGGTAGAAATATGAAGATGTACCAAATATTTATGTTTGTAACTACAGCAAAAATGTTCTTATCATGGCACACTATTTGTTACAGACCTGGATTTTGAATGGGCCTCCAATTTCCTTCTGGATTTCAGGATTCTTCTTTCCTCAAGGTTTTCTGACTGGTACATTACAGACATTTGCCCGTAAATATGAGCTGCCTATTGACCAATTGAAATTTAAATTCACTGTTAAGCCAGTTGTGCTGAATCAAGATCGCATCAAAAAACAACATATTCAAGCAGAAGGCAAAGAGGTAATGCTTCTAAATGTTGTAATCAGAAAATCTGGAACTGCAAAAAATTAATCAAAATGGTATTTCCTTTCTTACCACTCAATTTTCTTATCTATGTTAATATTACTTATTTCTGTTGTGATTGTTAATCTTCCTCTATTTACAACAAAAATAAAATTATAGCAGGATTGTAAAGAAAGCCCTTCATGTTTCTACAAGGTATGTATTTCCCACTGAAGTTCATTACCATTGAGTTCCACTGTTGCTATGTCCATTAGTTTGCATTTAAGAGGGTTGAATTCCCATTTTGCTTATTTAGATTTCAGAATTATAAGTTTTTTTTTGCCAATTAAAGTTTGGTTAGTTCTTTATTAATTTGCCAACTTCTCTATACACCTATTCATATTTTTTTTAAATCTTTTTTACATTCTCTAATATTAGACAGGAATTCTTCACGGGTCTTCTGCCGGATAAGATCTTCTAAACACGACGTTTCGGCAGTCACCTCCGCTGCCTTCATCTGGTGAGCTGTCATCGCGAAGTAGCTGCCGCGACAGTTCGGCACCGAATGTGTGCGCTTCGTGGTACTGGCTCCTTATACCCGTGAAGAATTCCTGTCTACCATTCGCCGGTAAAAACTTAATTGTCACATCAGATACCTATACGGGGAGGAGATGTTAAAACACCTAAAACAGCTTGAGAAATATATAAGGAGCCAGTACCACGAAGCGCACACATTCGGTGCCAAAACGTCGTGTTTAGAAGATCTTATCCGGCAGAAGACCCGTGAAGAATTCCTGTCTACCATTCACCGGGAAAAACTTAATTGTCACTTCTCTAATATTATTTATAAAAAGATTCTATGATCTCTTATCTGTAGTAATGATTATACAGTCACATAGAGCATCATATACATATCCTTCAAGAAACAAACTACTAACATAGTCCATAAATTTAGTGACATGGTCTACTAGACTTAAATCATAATTTGTGGTCTATTTTTCAACATTCTTCTGCCAACCACACTCCAGTGCTATTATGTTATCCACATCAAATGATTTCTCGAGGGTATCAAAAGTGAAGTGAAGTGACTTTATGTCATCATCTGATGTGAAAAGGGTACCAAATAGAAAAAAGTTAAGGTTTGGGAATAGGTTGAAGGTAGGTTATATACAGGAATTGTAGTATCAAATTCAGCCCCCACTCATAATTTCAGCCATGAAAATGACAAATACTTTATTGATGAAACAGCACATTTGTTTTGTAACTGCCCTGTTCCTTGAGAACTGAGGAAATAAGAACTTCATTATTACACCCTATGTTGCAACCAAAATTCCTGTTTTGATACCAATAAAATCCCATGTGCTCGGTCCTTTGCAGATATTTAGTTAAAGCGTTATACTCCAAGCCAAAAGGGGAAGCTTCAAAGTTCCATCATTGTATCTGCTAAAACAAGTCTCTCAACCACAATATAGCAGTGACACCTGCAGTAACAGCCTCACGTACAGAGCCACTAGAAACATTAGCAGTCACCTAGGCATTGATATGACTACAGAAAATACAGAATCAGAAATTCTCATGAACAGGCTTTTCAGAGCTTATAAAATTTATCTCATTTAATACCACCTAGCAGAAAGAGGAATAAGGGAAAGTAGTTAAAAAGAGATAACAGATTATTATTTTGACGTCACCGTAGAATCAGAGATAAGTCTGGTGGATGGTCCAGTCTGCAGCAGAAAGAAAGAGCATCCAAATCAGTGTTATTGAATCTGAACCTTCCATAATTCAGTGGTATAATAGTTGTTTTCAAACACACACAGAGGATGTGCATCCTTTTGCACTATCTTAATTAATTTTTTTCTCTGCTTGCAAGAAACACTATAAAGAATGACACATAAAGCTATGCTGAGAGTGTACTACATGCAAAGAAGGGGAAATGCAGTGGGTGATCAAGAATAGCAGTTATTGCTTAGTTTCATTGCTGCCACATTCATTTTGTAGTCTTTCATCTTCAATCTCAATTACGAGTGGTTGCATTTCAAGACCTTGAACAACACCAGATCTCTCTAAATTCAATTTATGGAACAATGCCACAGGAAAAACTGATATATGGTGACATTTAAATGGATGAGAAAGATAAATTATATCCCCACACTCACCAAAGTTGAAGGGAGGAGAGCAGCAGCACAAAAAATAGTACATACTTAAAAAAAAAAAAAAAAAAAAAAAAAACGGTACAATATTTTAGGAAAAAAAACCTTTTACACGAAAGTGGGAATATGTGGCCTTGCTAGCGCAACTGCCTGCACTCAACACAGCCACAAACAGAAGATGTGCAGCATATGCTGCCCCTAGTTTGCCCTCCCCCCCCCTTACATCCTGCATGAAGGGAGGGCCCCATTCATTGAATTTGGGGCCTCAGTGATGTAGTTACACCATTGCCTTGGATTGCACCCCAAATTAACAAAAAACAAAATCAAAAGTTAAGGTCAGAGTTGAGTTATAATAATCATTTGAGATCAAAATAGGATTACACCAGGGTGATAGACTTTCACTATAACTATTGTGCTCTAGAAATGTTAGTTTAATTTAATTTAATTGCAATAGAGCACACGCTCCGGTGGCAATTTCCCTACACACCCAACTTCCCCCTATCCTTCACCCACCTACATTTGCCCTATACAAATTTTAACTTTAAATTCTTTTAACGTTTTCAGTAAGTTATTCATCATTTCCCTTGGTAACTCATTCCAATCCCTGACACCCTTACCTAAAAAAGAAAATCTTCCCACGCCCTTGTGCCTGAAATTGAGTGCCAGCTTGTGGTCATGGTCATCTTTTCCCTTCCATGAACTACTTTTCATACCTACACCAATATCTTTCCATGCCTCATCACCAGTATACACCCTGTGCACTCCCATGACCCTCCTCATCCTCCTCCTGTCTTGCAATGAATCCCATTCCAGCTCCTTTATCATATCTGTCACTGATTGCATTCTGTGATAATTTCCAAAAACAAATCTAGCAGCTCTTTTTTGCACCCTCTCTAATTCCTGTATTTGATACACAAAATGTGGGTCCCATACTACACTACCATATTCGACCAATGATCTGACCAAAGTTTTGTAACCCAATTCCTTTACTTCTCTCATGCATCCCCTCATCACTCTCTCCAACAAGTGGAAACATTTTCCTACCACCTGTCCAATGTGTCTTGGCCAGTTAAGCTTGTTATCAAATGTAATGCCAAGATATTTACATTTCAATTCTTCAGCAAGCAATTCTTTCCCCACCTTATATTCATAATTAACCTTTTGTTTTTTATTTGTGTATCTAATTAGCTGACTCTTCTTTGCATTTATCTTCATCTCATGTTTAGCAATCCAACTAGATATCCTGTCCAGATCACCCTGCAACTGTTTACAGTCCTCTGTCGTTTTGATCCTTTTATACAGCATTATGTCATATGCAAACAATCTAATTTTTGATAGTAAACAATCAACACAATTATTCATTAGAATAATGAATAGCAATGGTCCCAATATGCTACCCTGTGGCACTCCCGTTTTTACTTCCACTTCCTTTGATACCACATTTGCTAACCTAACTTTCTGTTTTCTACCTTTTAAAAATTCTTCTACCCAGCATATCACTTTCTCATCCACTCCAATAGTTTTTACCTTATTTACTACAATTTTATGACTCACTCTGTCAAACGCCTTTGAAAGATCTAGTGCTACACTATCAATTTGGCCTCCCTTGTCCATTTCATCTGAAATGTCTTGCATTTATCCCACCAACTGAGATTCGCATGAACATCCTTGCCTGAACCCATGTTGTCTACTTGAAAACCATACATTTCTGATGTAGTTGCATATCAATCTTTCCATTAATTTACCTACCACTGAAGTCAAACTGATTAGGGTAATGGGTTAAGAAATGCCCCCCAAAAATAAAAATAGACAGTATTATTAAAACAAACTGCCTTGGTTTCACATATGACCAGTGGCGTAGCTAGGTCAACAAGGGCCCTGGTGCAAAAAATTTATTTTGGGCCTTCAGGCCAGACGGGCGACCTTTTTTTTTTGCTTTGTGTGCTGGTAGGGGCCCCCTGAACTGAGCATTGGTTGGGGCCCCCCCTGAGCAGCGAAGGCCCTTAGTAGTGAGGGGCTCCTGTGTTCTCAGGGCAGGGGTCCCTGAGACAACGGTAGAGCTAAAAAAAAAAAATAATAATAACAAATAAATTAAAACATTAATCCAAATAAAAACAACTTCGTTCTTACAACAACAAATAAGCTTGATACAGCACAAAAATTGACTTGGAACTATTACAAGAAAAAAAGCAAAAATAAAACAATGTAATACACTGGAATGAGCTATAGGCACTGACATATTAGAGAAGATAGAAAAATGAATATGAAGAACTTGCATCAACAAAAAATATGAGGATGATAGACAGATATTATCCAACAAAGTCATGTATAAGGAACTGGAGTCTATTACGTGTCCTATGCATTAGAAACAACTGAAATTCTTTGGGCACATAATTAGAATGGAAGATTTCAGATATCTGAAACAACCAATACAATACAGTGCTAACTCAAATAATACCATGACAGATTCCAGATGGATCATAGAAATAGGAGAGCATTTTAAATAAATTAGCAATACACAAGAAGACACCATAGACAAGACAGACTTTAACAAGAAAATTAAGGATATAAGCCTTCGCTTCACACTAACAAGAAGAAAAAAAAAAAAGCTCACAACAGTAGTGTATTGGAATTGATGGCACTTAGAAGTAGACTCATAGTATGCATGTTCATTGTCTTTAAAAAAGCCTATGACTCCATAGATAGACAATCTTTATTTACTATCATAAAAGAAAGGGATTTAGGCGACAAAACCAGAAGATTGGTAGAACAGACACTAACCAAAACCACATCTAAAGTTAAATTTGTGGGTGAAATATCTAAACCATTCGAAAATAGAACAGGATTATGAAAGATATGGATTGTCACCACTACTCTCCAACAGCTGAAAGCCGAAAACATGTGGGCACCCATAAAAATCAGGACAAAAAGACTACACAAACCATATCTGGTATTTGATGATGACTTAGCACTAATCACAGACAAAATGGCCATCAGGCAAATAGAAATCCTCAAGGAATGCGCAGAAAAAACTGGGTTAGAAATTTCATATCGAAAAACAGCATCCATAGGGAACAAAGTAGAAACACAAAAACTAAGGACAAAGTATGGTGAAATCAACAGGATAAAACAGTTTAAATACCTAGGCCAAATGATAGACCCAACAGGACTAGAAGGGAAAGCACAGGGACCAAGAGTACAGAAGATGAAGAAAGCAAGGGGTTTAGTACAAAATATTTACAATAAAAAATGTATTTCATACAACACCAAGATAATACATTTTAACACAGTAATTAAGACAGCAGTCACATATGCAAGTGAAACATTGACAATGAACACTAAAAAAGCAACAAAACTCGTCAAAAAAGAAGAAAGAAAAATTATCAGAAAAATCCTGGGACCCAGAGTGAAGATGGACATTATAGACTTCAAGCTAGAAAAACTACAGAGAAAATTTCAAACATAGTGTCAGACATGAAGAAATAAAAGCTGAGATTTTATGGACACCTGAGTAAACTTCCCAAGGAAATAATCTCAAGACAAATTTTAGAATACACACAAACATTAAAACCAACAACCACACAGATGAAGAAGGTGGAGAAATACCTGAAGTCTGCAGGCATTGCTGAGGGAGACATTACAAACCGGAGCTTTTTAAAAAGAAAGTGAACTTTTGGGAAGTTATTTCGGGGGATAAAAGGAAAGCTCTAAATGCATCTGGACTGCCAAAGAAAAGAAAATTGTCAAAGAAAGAATCAAAAAATATTGGTCCGAAAGGAAGAACATCTCAAAGAAAAACTGAACACATCCAATCAAAATTGCTTATCGTTCTCTGTTATGGGGACATATGACAATAATAATAATAATATAAGCACTGTCTGAACAAAAATCATAATGAACTGAACTATGTATATTCATATGATAGAAGCATTAGCATAGCCATGGTTGTCTCATGTAATGAAAATAAAAGTACCTAATACTAATCTTTAATTTACTTTTTGAAAATATTTTACATATGGCACATTAGATTTGATGATTCAATTGCTCACAAAGTTGCATCACATCACATCACATCATACCATTCTCTCTTTGTCTGCTATGCATAATGTTATGCTTCCATAGCTCAGACATCAGTTTAAAATGATCTCATCTCAAAATATTGAAATTTAAAAAACTTTTGGTCACCATCTCCAAAATATGACTTTGCTAATGATGCTGTACAATTAAAAACCAAATTTAAAAACTGCTGGCTGGTGGATTATGCTCCTTGACTGGTATGTTCCAAGAAATACATGTGTTTTCCATTAACTGTGGGCTGTTTTAGCTGACTAATGTGAAAGGTTTTTTAGGTTCTCTCCTGGAGACGCCATTTAGATCAGGGGTTGCCAACCCAAATTATTTTGCGGGCCACTTTGGAAATGCATCACAACTCCACGGGCTGCATAAAAATTATATATCCCCATATTAGATTTAGATTAAGTCACTTAAGAGTGCAACATAGAACCTGTTATATTACATGGTCCAAGATGCGCGCACATATTGATTTCGCAGAGTATAATTTAATTATTCTGCAAACTCATAAATAAAACAGGCAATATCTGTCATATAGTCGCGTGAATATTATTGTAAAATCGAAGTTAATTATTTCTCATAATTTCAACAGTTAATTTTTTAATATATGGATGCACAAATAATGTTTACATTGGTTTTCACTACTTTGGCCATTATAAAATAAATATATTTTGTAAAAACGTGATGAATCTCGCCAGCCAGAAAAATGTTGAAGGCTTGGCCACCCCTGATTTAGATGCTACAAAGACAAACACAAATTTCCAACATTCATACTTTGTCTCACTGGCACAATCAGCAGTCATAATAACAAAATATTCCTGGTGATATACAGGTGATTTCTGTCCATCAGAAATAAATCTATAAAATGAAAACCGGATAAATTTGTGATATGAAAACTCAGAAACTACTGAGCATATTTTCATTGTTTTAAAGCTTAGAATCTCAATTCAGTTATTTGGTATGTCTTATGATTCTACATTGTATAATGCTGGAGCATTAAATGAAATTCTCAATGTGTGGTGACAAATACCAAATATACAACCACTAGATCTGGCACACTCTGCCCTTAGCACACGACTACAATGTGTCTAACGAAAGCATCAAAAGCAGTTAATATTAATACCTATATTGCTTACTCCATGCTAAACAAAACTTAAAATATTCTTTCATTTAATTGGGGAGATTTAGTTTTTAAAAGCCATAGAAGGCGCTATTAAATGCGAGAAACTAAAAAAAAAAAAAAAAAAAACAACAGAGATTTTCTTTAACCATGATATCTGGCCAACTACAATGTCTCTGGCCATCAGGATTCACTTTTGATATTTGTATAAAAGACTGAATCCACGGAGTTAAAATATCTGGCGTTTCGAGCAAAAAGTACATTCATTCACTTCACAAATGAATCAAATGTGAGTTTCTAACATAATATAGCATTGTTTAGTAATGTAGTAATTCAGTTTCTTAACCATGGTGTTGCAATTTATAACTCCATGAGACAAATCAAAAGTAAAAATTAAAAAAAAATCGGTATCTCACTTAGTTCTAAATGCTTGAGCAGTAATTCTGAATACTCAATATTAAACTGTACAGGTATGGAACAGGTTTTAATTTTGAGCTCCAGCCTCAAATGAAGTAGCATAATCAGAAAATTTTCAGCTCCAGCTGCAGATGAGGAAGCACATTGAGACAAACCTAATGTTGATACTGTGAAAACTCAGTCAAAACTGACTCAGAAATTTTCAAGTAATGCTTGATTATTTGTAAAATAAATGTGTCGTAGTGCCTTAAGACATTCCTCAAATTTTAACTTCAACCCCAAGCTTTCAAATACTGAAAATGCATTAAAAATCTGGGGGATTTGATCATTTTGTGGTCGATTTATATGTATCTCGACAAGACAAATTGAAAGTAAAGAATAATTTTTTTTGATATCTCACTTAGTTCTCAATATATCGTATGCCAAAACTGAGGTGGTTAGGTTGCAAAGCAGCCTGGAAAAATTTTGCAAATGCCTCATTCTTCTGTAACTCGACGAGATGAATTGAAAGTAAAAAATACCATTTTTTGATTACTCTATTATTTCTATAGACATCATATCTCAAAATTGAGGTGGTTAGGTTGACATGCTGCCTGGACCAGAAAAAAAAATCGCATTAGGAATTACACAGTGAAAATACACAATAGGTGTTTTGTTTTCTTCTTAGTTGTGGTCGTTAGGTTGAAATAGGGCCTGGACCAGAAGAAAATCATAACAAAAGCACAAGGAACTATTCCTATAAATGATTCTTTACTTTTGATTTGTCTCATTGGGATATATTAGAATCAACCAGTAAATTCATCAAATTTCAGCAATGCAGAAATCGTATTATTGTCAAAATCTGTATTTTCTGCATGATACAAGATACATTTCTACGTCTGTTGTATGTATTAATGTGCACATCATACATGTCTCAATTTTTGAGTGGCAACATTAGCAGGGATTTGTTATTAGGTTGAAATATAGCCTGAAAACTGGCATTTCTTATCAAAGTATCCAACCCACCCCATTCTTAGAACTGTGTGCCTAAATAAACGTTTAGTTTAGTACAGAAAATATCTGGTACCAAATTATTGAAGCTTGATACACATAAATCTTTTCGGACAAATGAAAATAATATACATGTAAATAAACTTCAAATCACCCCTTTCTTGGTAGGGGCTGTGAATCTAGGTTTGCCTTAGTTCCGAAAATGGTTGGTGCAAATTTTATAAAACCATGTACACATGTTTCTCATTGCATTAATAAAAATATTGTACAAGTAAATCTATGCCAACTATACAGGGCAATGCTGGGAACTCTGCTAGAAGAAGATAACAAGAAAGTATAATAGTTTCTACTGTGTCACTGTGTGATGTACTTGATTCCTTTGATGGTGAAGGAACAACATGAAGGAGTTCTTTAAAGACTTGATTAAATTCAAAATTGATGCTGATAACAAAATTTTGAATGATCGCATAGAAAAGAACATCACCACAAATTCAGAAAGAAATTATCAATTTATGTGGAGATGTTGCTAGAGATAACATCGCTACTGACATAAAGAATTCATTTGCTTATAGTATCTTCACAGAAGAAAACAAATTTCTATTGATGTTAGATTTTTTTATAGGATGGAAGATGATGTTTCGAGAAGAATGATTGGGTTTTGTAGAACTGCCTAACACGTAAATAAAGTCTGTAGTCTTTGCAACTGTCAGTTTCGTAGAAATTGTGGGTCTTAAGCCAGAAAAGTGCATCACTTAAGGATACAATGTGTGGTCATTAGATAATACAAGAAAAGTATACGAGAGCACTATATTTTCAGTGTGCTTGTCACAAACTAAACTTAGATGTGAACAAATGAGCCTAAATAGCAGTCATATGCGATACAATTACCACAGTGAATAATATCAAGGAGAGTCAAATGAAAACTTTAAAAGTTTAATATAAAATTAAAAGTGCATGCCAGTTGTTTGTAAGTTGGTACATCTGTTTGAAATAATGTGCCGTATGTCCCCACAGGTAGCAGCACAGTGAAGATGCGCAAACACCAGTGCAGTAACAGTATAAAGGCTGCCCCGCTAGCAACGTGCACTGGAGAAAAACAGTTTTTGATTATTAGATTTTTGTAAAGTAAAGGTGTAAAACCTATAGACATTTATCGCAGAATGAGGTACAGTCTAGGGATGCCTATTTGCCACGTGAATAATGTAGGAAGTTCACAAAAGGTGTGAAGTCTGTAGCTGATGCTCCACGCCTGCATCATGCACATTGTGTCGTGACTCCTGAGACCACACCAACAGTTGAAGCCATCTTATTGGAATACTGCTGAGTGACATTGGATGACATAGCAACAGCTGTAGACATTAGTCATGGTTCAGCACATCACATTATGTGCTCAGGTTTCATAAGGCATCTGCATGATGGGTGCCCTAGCAGCTGACTCTGGAATTGAAGCAGTGGCATGTTGATGCATGTGAAGAACTTCTGTTGTGGCTTTAATGCAACAGTGATGCTTTCCTTGCACGAATTTTCATCGGAGATGAAACCTGGGTCCATTACAGTCAACCTGAAATGATGAGAGAAAGCAAAGAACGTTGCCACGCACCATCACCAAAACCAAAGAAGTTTCGAACACAACCATCCACAGGAAAGGTTATGCCAATACTCTTTTGAAATGAAAGATGCATCCTCTTGGAGCACCACGCGCTGCGAGGGACAACTTTTATCAGTAACACATACACATACTTCCTAAAAAAATCACATTCAGCCTGCCATTAGAACAAAATGACGTGAATTGCTATCGACAAGTGTTCTTCTTCAACATAACAATGCACAGTCCCACACGGCTTGTCCAACACTAGTGACAATGACAGACACATGGTTTAAATGTCTGCCTTATCCACCATACTCACCCAACCTTATGCCAAGTGATTTCCATATGTATGGACTCCTAAAGAAGCACTTTATGCGGCCGAATTTCAATCTGACGAAGAGTTGCACCAGGGAGCTCACAAATGGTTGTGTCATCTTCCAAAAGAATTTTTTTATACGGGAATTCAGGCACCTCAGGATCGCTGGCTGTCGTGAATTGAGCATGGAGGAGGCAATATCGAAAAATGAGACAGGTAACTTATATGCATGCACAATACATAAAATTTTTAAAAATAATTAAGGTTTTAATTTGATTCTCCCTTCTAAAATTCTTTTGTGAATTTCCTCTTCATCAGAAATGCATACCAAATGTACCAATGATCTGCAGAACCTGCTGGTCTCGAAAGTACAAACATATCACCACATTCAAGGAACATTATGTGAAAATTGTTATGCCATACCAAACACTCTCGAAAGGTGTTAACAATCCAACCAGAAAAACTGCTTTTCAGCTACACTGCTCTGCCACAAATTCAGAATTTACCATTAGTGTACGACTCATAGCAAAACATTCCGCACTTCTGTAACCTGCAGTAAATGTGCTGTAGTTCATAAGTACAGACTTGCTTCTCGTGCAATCCATATAAAAAGAATAATAGACATTTTGAGAACACACCTTTTACGTGCCGTTGTTGTAAAGCAAAGCCTCATAAGAAGGCAATCACTGAGAATCTTGAAACAGATTTCAAAATGCCAAGGATCACGAATTGACTGGGAATGCACATGTCATATGTTGGTGATGGGGCTAGGAGGGATATAGATCAAAGAATTAGGAATAGTGAAAGCAAGGGGAAAGATGACCATGACCACAAGCTGGCACTTAATTTCATGCATAAGGGAGTGAGAAAATTTTCTTTTGTGGGTAGGGTATCTGGGATTGAAACAAATTACTGAGCCATGCTCGGCTCGCATTGTTTATTTTCCCCGCCCTCGATTGTCATCTGATGCCGGTTCCTTCTGAGCCCACGTGTGAGTTTCACCCGTGAGAGCGTGCTGTGGCTCTAGTGGTGCCCTCTACCAGCTTATTGAGTGGATTTTCGGGGACACGAAACCGGGAAGTCAGTCGGTCGGCAGCAGCGGATTGGTTCGTTGGGCCTAACCTTTTCCCTAATTGACTGCGACGTTAGAGGTCTGCTGGTATAAGAGAGGACTTGTAATTTGACCTGGCACCCTGGAAGTACCGCATGATGTGGATTTGTGACCCGACCGAGACCGTTCCTCGCTCGCATTAATCGAGGGAATTCCTCCTCTGCGCTCTATGTTCGTGAGCGGTTTTCTGCCGATTGGGGAGCACGGCAGCAGGCGGGGCTGGCGGTGGCTTCAAGGTGATAAATTGCCATTTTCTAGCACTGTCGGGTATTTGAGGTAGAATACCTGATGATCCCAACTACAAAGTGCGTCGCTTACTGCATTCATGTTAATTGTGTTTAATAATTTTGTTACGGGAATGGACAAAATTCCCCGATATGTGGTGCTAATCATTCCCGCCACCTTATCAGTGTGTGTGGGTGGTAACGACTTATGTGCCGGTGTATACACACTATAATGTGTCAGAACCTTTTGATAAGAACTTGATTCTTAAGGTTAAACTGAAGGACGCTAAGGTAAACTGATTCCTGTTTGTTTAAAATAATTGCTGTATTTTGCCTCCTGTGTACAAATTTTCGTTTTGTACTAGCTGTAAATTTGTTATATGATGGTAAATTGGTAAGAGCCTGCCCTGTTATATTACGTTTTCAATCACGTAAGGATTTTCTGTTTGGATGTTTAATACAAGTCAAGATATTGTGATTAGGGATATTCTCATGGCTTAACAAGCTTGTCGTTGCATTAACATATATTTGTATTGGTACAGGATTTATTAAGATAATCTGCAAGATCGAAGCTTTCTTATGTATTATATTGTATTATATTATTTGTGATATTCTGTATAAGTTTAATCGTTGACCATGATTCTTGTAATAAAATGTTTGAACAAGGTTTGCACTTTATAACCATGCTCCCACATGCTTCCCACTGAGTCCTTAGTTGCAACCTCACATAACAATTACGAAGTGAAGTGATGAATAATTTACCAAAAACTCTTAAGGAATTTGAAATTAAAATTCGTAAATCGCGAAAGTAGGTGGGAAGGAATTTTACACTTAATTTGTATAAGATAATTAAACAATAAAAAGGGGTAATTAGATTACTAAGCTAATTGCTACCTGAGCATGTGCTCCATCACAACGAAATTAAATTAAACATCAAGAAAATCCTCAAGCCCAGACTTCTGGCAAGTTTTGGAAGGGATCAGTGATAATTTTGTACACATATAGAACTTAACCGTATACTCACTACATACACTACACCCCTATACTGTGCTAAATATCATGTACGAGTAAAAAAAAAAAAATGATTGAAAGTTTTTGCAGCCACTATGGTTTAAATGGTTTCCTTAGTGAAGCTGAATTTTGGTCTGATCTATGTAAAGAAATAAACATGCATCAAAATACAAACTAGCTGCACAAAGAAATCCACTGTACCAAAACCAGACATCAAATCGGTGCTACTCAATTCACTTTTACAGCCCTGCACAACATGCATGATCAAAATGTCCATAATCATTTGCACTCAACAATGACAGTAAACTGTCTTATTGCCTTTTGAATGATAAGTGTGCATAGGAAGAGGTTTCTTGAAGCGAAAACTAAAATTGTAAAATAAATTTTGTCAAGATATAACCAAAAGCCTCATGGGTCAATACCATTCTTAACAACAATTACAGATGCAATGTTCTCGAGAAACTAGCATAGTGAGGACATTTGTAAAACATGACATATCAGCTGTCGTATTCTCTGCTGCCATCGTCAAATGACCGTGCTTTAAAAAATGTTCTCACTCAGCTAGTTTCCCGAGAACATTTCATCTATACACAATGCTGATAAAGCCTCCATTCTTATATTATTTAATACATTTTCTTGCTTTTGTCTCACACTAAAATATGTTTTGGTTACCCGCATGGGTAGAAGTATCCATTGTCATATGTGACTGAAGACTGACATTGAATAAAAATAAAAAAGGACAGCCAGCTGGGTGATGCAGAATAAATTTTGTATGTCATTTAAGTTAAAGACATTGATTATGACAGTAAAAAACAAAAATGGGATATTATAAAGAACTCATTCTACTTACTAAAATGTTTGTTGATATAGAAGAAATTAATTTAGTATTCTTTAAATTTTATGGAGTGGTTAATTTGACATAATAATACATTTTAAATTTCTTTTCTCTCTCTGTATGAAGTTTTCTAAAGTATGTAAATAATTACTTGATTCTTTGAAACAGAACCCTGGAATGTATGCTAATCTTCCAAAACCCGTTGATGGAGTTCTGGTACATGGATTATTTTTAGATGCTTCACGATGGGACATGGAGACAATGCAGCTAACTGACCCCAATCCAGGTGAGAAAAATACAAAAAAGTGAGAAAGGAATATAAAAATGTAATTACTGCTTGGTCTCATATCAGTCTATTTATATAGGTTAAGCTACTTTTAATGAACTTTTCAGTTTAAAAAAGTATTATTACTTTGCAGTATTTTCATATTAAGTTTTTTAAAAAGGGTTTAGCTCCCCATGGGAGCCTGGACTTATTAACACCAGGTGTAAATATGGCAATTGGCTTAGTTGCCTGGTAAGGGTGGCGATACATGATTACCTTAAAAAACTTGTTTGAGTTAGATGTTCAGGTAGTGAGGTGAACTGTGCAGTAACATGTAGCATAACATCCACCTGCCATACCCAATTTGCATTAAACTTGGTACCTAAGTGGAGGGTTCCATAGCAGTTTTGTTTCTTTACACTCATTGTAACTAACATGAAATCCAATTAATCAATATTAAAATAGACCAATCCTCTGCTGAGTAATTTCATTTCACTTGATATGTTCCTAGTTACATCTGTGTTCTTTGTTGTCCCTGTTTGAGAAACATAAATATACGAACATAATACGAGGGCAGTTCGATTAGTACTTAACCTACAAAAGAAAAAACGAAAATTTTGGAAATGTGGCGATTTATTTCTCAACATAGTCTCCTTTTAGCTCGATACACTTGACCCAGCAATGCTCCAACTTCTTTAATCCATCTGAAAAATACGTTTACTGGAGATCTGCAAAGTAGTAACCTCCTCATTCGACTCAAACTTCTGCCCGGCGTGTGTCGTCTTCAAGTTTGGAAACAAAAAGAAGTCACAAGGGGCCAAATCTGGAGAATATGGTGGATGGGTAAGCAGTTCGCAGCCCAATTCGACCAATCTGCTGTGGCAACGGTGGAGGTGTGAGCCCGTGTGTTGTTGGAAGAGCACTTTTTTCTTCCCCAAAAGGGGCCGTTTTTTCTACAATTCAGCGTTGAATCAGCCCAATAATTCGGCATAGTAAGCTCTGTGATTGTTTTCTCTTCTCCAGGTAGTTGGTATAGATCACACCTTGTGAATCCCAGAAAATGGTGGCCATCACCTTTCCAACCGATGGGACAGTCTTCGCCTTTTTCGGATCACGTTCGCCAGGTAAAGTGCACTGTTTTGACTGTTCCTTGGTCTCTGGTGTGTACCAGTGGATCCATGTTTCGTCGACAGTCATGTAACGATGCAGAAAACTCCTTTGGATTGCGCTTTAACAGCGTCAAACACTGGTCTCACGGTTGCACTTGTCCGGAGTGAGCAAATGCAGCACCCATCGCGCCAACAGCTTTCTCATCCCCCAAAATTTCATGCAAGATACGACCTACATGGTCTTTTGATAAGCCTACTGTCAAGCAATCTCATGCACCTTCAATCGATGGTCTGCCAATACAAGATCGTGGATTTTTGTCACATTATCCTCCATGGTAACCGTTTTCGGGGCACCTGGCTCATCAAAAACTGGCGTGCGACCATGTTGAAATGCGTTAAACCAATTTTTGACAGTTGCCATCGAAGGAGAAGAGTCACTGTACACATCATCCAAGTGCTCTTTGGTTTCTCTGCACGATTTTCCTTCCAAAAACAAGAATCGAATCACCAACCAATATTGCTCTTTTTACATTTTCCTAAAATCCACGGACACACCCACTTTCACACGCAATCACAACAAAACTATGAGTCCAATTTGGCTGAAATTTTAACAATAGCCATCTAAGATAATGTACTACACGATAATAAATTTCTCTGGCAACAGTGGCGCAATCGGGAAGATAGGCTAAGTACTTATCGGACCTACCTCATATGCAAATTAGATTATGCCCCTGCTCCTCTGTGTAGTATATTGTACTAAAATAGCTTTTAAAATGAAGTCTTCACAAGTGCACCTCTGGATTGTGTTGGGCAACACAATCGAGTGGAACACCCCTTCATTGCAATCATAACCCAAGAGAGTCTCCGATCTTATGGGTTTTAAAATGTGTTTTCTCTCTTTTTTTGTATTCTATCATTTATTTCAGTGTCCTACGCTACAGTTTCCATAGTATCTTAAACTGTTCACACACTCTACCTGTTCTCCTGCCAGATTAGTTGCACTATTCGGTGTCTCCCTCTTCCTTGTGATCCTGTTTTCACTCTTATTTACATGAAACTTAAATCCATACATTCCAACGATATCAGATGATGTATCTAACTACCTGTGAATCTTCTTTCCCTTATACCAATAACTTACTAGGTCATTCACAAAAGCTACCAATTTCTTATCCTTCTCTCCAGTTCTTTCTGATACCTTCTACATTATACATGGCAATCATGAAAAGTAGAACTGAGAGTGAATTTACTTGTTTTAAACCTTATCATTGCAAAGGAACAGAAATTGCACCAATCAGTTCTGAATAATTTCTTAATACTGTCCACCTCCAATAGATGTGTTCTATAGAAAATTTTCTCTCATTTACTGTCTGCTTCTTTATCCATTTTTCCAAGATGTTAATCTGTGATGCCCCA
The DNA here is from genome assembly GCA_031002005.1 of Vandiemenella viatica. Taxonomy (NCBI): domain Eukaryota; kingdom Metazoa; phylum Arthropoda; class Insecta; order Orthoptera; family Morabidae; genus Vandiemenella; species Vandiemenella viatica. The sequence continues at coordinate 129,473,053 of JARYHS010011408.1, read as the reverse complement.
ATAGAATGATCGGAATATATAGCACATCCCTTGAATACATGGGTGTCCATAATAAGATGAAATCTTTCTGATTAGTATGACACTGAATAAGAAGAGATCTTTCTGATTAGTATCACATTGGCTTTTTGTAGTCTCAAGCCTTCTCCATTCCAAGTGTTTTTTTTTTTTTTTTTTTAATTGTTCTTCCTAAAAAAAAGATATTGGTTATAATATGTATGTTTAAAGCTGAAAATTGTCTGAGCTCTTTCCATTTTCATGAGGTTCCCCAAAAGCTCTTGTAGCATTTTGGATTGGTATGTTTTCAGATCTAGCACTTAAATCGTAATCATTTTTATTGATTTTGTAAATATGTTTTTGAAGAATTGCTTCCTTCTCATCCTATCTTCTTCCTGCTCACTAAAAAAATTTAAAAAAATTAACATAATAAGTTTCAGCTTTAAACTTAGCTGATTTTATTTTCTCAACTAAGCAGTTGTATGATTCTACTTTATCTTTCTTCATGTCATCGGCCAGCAATGCAACGCACACGTGAACTCTTTGTCAAGGTGCATCATGTTTAGCTACAAAACGTGGTACTGCATAACAATGGATGATTATTGTGTTTCTGTGTGATGGGAGAGGACCAATCCTGCCAGCGTTGTAGAGAAACACACTAATGTAACTCCTCCACATCAGCTTCAGCAGACCAACAGATTTTAAATATACTTGCCGACAAATACCAACCATCTAATGTTCCTAAGCCACCCCATTGTTACATCCATTATAATAGGTCTCATTGTAAAATATGCAATATGTATCCACTCGCTGTAATCTATTGCAATCTTACTGCAGGCCATGTCACCTATAGTGCAACACACCAGCTCACCTTGTTCTATTGCCCATGTTCTTACAATGGCATCACGGCGAAGAATTGTCCCGGATGAATAATTTACTTCCAAACTCTTATGAACTCAAAAACTGATTAATAGTCAGAGCCATGAGAGTATTCCATGAAACCACATCACCATGTAAAATCCATAGTTGGTAATTGGCCATCCAACTAAGGATTCCAATCCTGCATTTGTGGATTGCAGGATTGGTGTCAATGCTTCGGGATCCAACACAGTTTTTAAAGAGTTAACAAATTAAATAATAAATATGTATTTAATAAATAAATTTTAATGTTAAATAATAAAAATCCTAGCTAACAATACTCTAGCCAGAAGAATTACGTTAATTTAAAAATTTCTAGCCTTCCTTAAGAATACTTTGCACTTTTATGCTTTTATTTAATCTATTTCTAGGTATTAAGTAAGTAATCAGATATGATAAGTATTCAGTTTTAGATCACATTACATACCTTACAGTAAATCGATAAGTTTTAAAAATAATCTACCTATCTACAAAGCAGTCAAACTATCATTTTATTTGCAAAGATTTACATATGTAGCCAGCATCTGACAAAGCCCTTTCTATTTCCTTGCTAGCTGGTCATGCTTTGTGCTTCGATTGTCCCATCCAAGTATTGGTCGTCCGAATTAATCAAAGTTGCTTCATAAACATTAACAGCAGCCAATTGAGTCAAAAGTACAATTGCAAGTAGCAAGGCAGAAGATTAACAATTTTTACCATGATGTTTTTTCCATCAGATCTTATGTCGATAACATCAGTTTCAAGATCAACACCAAAGCTTGTGCATGAACCTCATATTCTAAGCAAGACAAAATCAGAATGTGTTTCTTTCTGGTTAACATTAAACATTCAAATATAGGTTCTTTTTCTTTTTCTTTAACCATCAGGTAAAAAAAACTCAGTGAAAATTTTTGTCGTTTTTCCTAACATATTCAAACTGAAGAATAATATTTTATGTCATTTGAAAAATTTGTGACCATTTGTATTGTAGTATTAGCAGAATTAAGAAGATGGAATCCACTTTTTGAAAACAAATATTTCAAATCTGGAAGTAGAGAAACAATTTATACTAAAAACAATTTTACAAACCACTTACTCCATAGATTTTATCTTTTTTTGAAATAGCTGCCAACAATTTGAACTTTCTTTTTGTATCATTTTTACTTACTCCTCAGAAACAATTCCAAATGTATCTTTTTTTTCTTTTTTTGTGTGTACGATCTGGGAGCTAATTTTGCAATAGGACAACATAACTCAAATTATAGTAATACATACAACAAAAACAAAATGGAGTTCTAATAAAAACATAAAAGTGAATCTATTTACCTTCAAATCACAAAGGATGACATAAACACACACAGGTTGTTGCAAGTCAAATGTCAATTTGAATGATACAGGTAAACGAGGGAATACAAACGGAAAAAAACCAATTCCAGCCAGAAAGCGACAATGGGGATACAATTTTGCCACATCTTACAGATTGCGCATCCACTTAATTTTGTGCAGGATCAACCAGTCTACCCAATGATTAAGAATAACACATTCCTTCCAACCCATTCTGCATTCCAGATTCGCCCCAAGCCTCAATCTCAGATATTACTTAACTCATCTTTACCTTCCCATTCTGATAAATTCATCATTTGCATCTAAAGTTTATTCATTTATTTTTATTAATTTTTCTTGCACATGTATTTTTATGATAATTTTTCTACTTATGTTATTATTAATCTTTAATTATTGCCTCATTATAATTTTTTTTACTGCACATAACATTTTTGACAATATTGTATTTTTAACCCCCCACCACATCCCCTTTGATCATTTTTCCCCCTCTGTCATCAGTCTCTGAACTGGTTTGATGCAATCCTGCCTCCCTTCCTATCTTGTGCTAACCTATTCATCTCAGCATACCCCTTACAACCCAATTCCTCAGTTATCTGCTTCATATATTCTAATCTCTGTCTTTCTTTTTTCTTACGTTTGACTGTTCCCTCCACTAACAAGTTAACCAATCCTGCATGGCTCAAAATATGACCTACCAGCCTGTCTCATCTTTCTAGAAGACTCGTCCACAAACTTCTTTCCTCAACCATCATTTCCAAGACTCCTTCCTTTCGTACTTTATTTGTCCACTTAATTTTCAGCGTCATTCTATAGCATCATGTTTCAAATGCTTCAATTTTCCTTCTTTCTGGTATTCCATGCTTTGCTGCCATAAAGTGCTGTGCTCCACACAAAGAGTTTTAAAAAGTTCTTTCTGAGTCCTAGATTAACATTTGAAGATTTGTCTTTTTCATGAAAACAATTTTTGCTAGTGCTACTCTGCTTTTAACATCATTCCTGATTTGGCCATCAGTTGTAATTTTATTTTCTAAGTAGAAAAATTCACTAAACTCTCCTATAACATCCAACCCTATTTTTATATTTAATCTACTATTATTTGTGTCATTTCTGCTACATTTAAACACTTTTGTTTTCCATTGGTTTATATTTAGTTCAGAATCTTCCTTGAATATTTTGTTCATGACAGTCAGTAACTACTCAATATCCTCATCCTGTTCTGCTAACAAGACTGTCATCAGCAAATCATAGCACACTGATTTTTTTCTCCTTGAACACTTATGGCACATGAATTTATTTATTTATTTTACTTCCTTTATTGCTTCCTCTACATACAAGTTGGATATTAACGGGGATAGACTACAACCTTGTCTCACACCCTTTTTAACTGATGCATGCCTCTCATGATTCTCAACTTTTATTATAGCTACTCGATTTTTATAAAGATTATAAAGTATTCTTCTATCTCAATATTTTAGACCCAACTTCTTTAAAATTTTGAACATCTTGTCCCACCTTACATTATCAAAAGCTTTTTCAAATTCAACAAATGCCATAAAAGTTTATTTTTTTATTTTTCTTGATCGGCCCTTCAAGTATTAATCTTAACACCAGAATCACTTCTCTTGTATCATGGTTCTTCCTAGATTGTATCCCTCCTACTACACTTTCCATTCTTCTGTATATTATTCTATTCAGTAATTTTGAAACATATTATGTTAGACTTATAGTGTGATAATTCTCATATCTCCCAGAGTGCTTTCTTCAGAGGTATGGAGATGACACTTTTATTAAAATCAATGGGAATCTCTCTCATTTCATAACTTTTTGATATGATTCGTATTTGGTATAATAATAGCCAACCAGTTGCTTAAAATTTTAATTTATTGATCTTAACTGCAGTTTCGACAAACATAAGCTTGTCTTCTTCAGAAGTACATTTATGGGTTCATAGAGGGATGCAATATACAACTTCTGTCATTTTAGTGCGAACCTGTACTATGTCAACAAGGGTTACAACATGCGTCATTACATCCACTGTCGGCGGAAATCTCCCGCCCTACGCCGACAGTGGATGTAATGACGCTAGTTGTAACCCTGTGTGAAATTGTTGACATAGTGCAGGTTCACACTAAAATGACAGAAGTAGTATATTGCATCCCACTATGAACCCATAATTGTACTTCTGAAGAAGACAAGCTTATGTTTGTCAAAACTGCAGTTAAGATCAATAAATTAAAATTTTAAGCAACTGGATGGCTATTATTATACCAAATACAAATTTTACCATTGCTGTAATGCAGCTATGCTCAAGATTCTTTATTATATGAGATTGAATAATCTTTGGATTGATTCTTCTCCTAGGGATTTCAAAAGTTCTGCAGGAATCTCATCAATTTCAACTGCCTTATTTGATTTCAAATCATTCAAAGCTCTATCAAATTATCTCCTGAAAACAGGTTCACTTAAGTCATCAATGTAGACATCAACTTCTTATTCCAATACACTGGTGTTCAAGTCATCTCCATCATATATTATTGTCGCGTTGCAACCGGGGCAGGTGTGAATTCGAAGGTTACTTGTCAATGAACACAGCACTTAAACTGAGAACAGGTTTATTGAGAACTCAAACATACACGCAGCACTGACCGCCTCTTGGGCAGAATGCTCTTCTATTTATACACAGATAGAACGTACTAGAGATTACAAGAGTAGTTAACAAGTAGAAGTTACAAGTGACCTTAGGAAACATGTAGAATCTTCTGGAAATAATAAACAGAATTAAATAATTTTTGTCAGTGGGCGGGATTGAACCGGCGACCTTCGGTACCGCAATTCGTGACGCTACCCGCTGCGCCATGCTGGCAGACGGTACACTGGCGTTCATGCGGCATTGCTCCCTCTCCTGAGGAAAACAGCGTCCCGCTGTTAGATTTCTTTTGGGGCACGCTGAAGTGTCCTGGATCTTGATCTTGTCGTGGGTCCTCTGTATGGCAGTTCTGGAGGGCCCCTCCTGGTTGTACTATTATCTTCCTGTCCGACTTCCTCAGTATCCAAACCGTCCTCAGAGTCCTTGAACAAGAAGCTGGTTGTGCCTAGCTGCTCGTCAGGATTGTAGTAAGGCTTCATGCGGAGGACGTGAACAATGTCCCTTCGCTTTCGTCGTTTCGAAGACGGCTCATAATCCTCGACTTCGTATGTGACGTCTGACCGGCGGCGTATGACACGATACGGACCAAAGTACCGCTTCAGTAACTTTTCTGATAGCCCAACCTTCCGGACAGGGGTAAAAATCCATACGAGATCTCCTGGGTTGTACGCAACAGGTCGGTGCTTGCCGTCATACCGCTGACGGTCCTTCTCCTGGGTGGCCAGTGTTCGTATGCGAGCCAGCTGTCTTGCTTCTTCGACCCTGGTAATGAGCTGTTTTATATAGTCATCCTGAGTGTCGTCCGGCTGGAATGGGAACAGCGTATCCATTGTGGTCTCAGCTTCACGGCCATGGAGCAGAAAAAACGGAGTGAAGCCTGTCGTATCTTGCCTTGCTGTATTATAAGCAAATGTGACCACTGGCAGTATTGTATCCCAATCCTTCTGCTCAACATCCACATACATCGACAGCATATCGGCTAATGTCTTGTTGAAGCGTTCTGTGAGACCGTTTGTCTGAGGGTGGTATGCAGTTGTCATCCTGTGGACAACGTCGCATCTTGACATGACCTCTGATACTAGTCTTGACTGGAATACCTTTCCACGATCGGATATCATCACACGTGGTGCTCCATGCTTCAAAATAATGTCTTCTACTAGAAATTTTGCAACCTCTGGAGCTTCTGCAGTCGGCACAGGTTTGGTGACAGCGTAGCGCGTGAGGTAGTCGGTGCAGACTATTATCCATCGGTTACCGGTTGTCGACTTCGGGAACCTCCCTAAAAGGTCGATCCCAATTCGGTGGAATGGAACTGCTGCAGGCGGAATTGGTACTAGATGACCTGGAGGTAATTGCGGCACATGTTTCCGTCGCTGGCACTCTTTACAGTGACTCACATAATGCTTGACAGATCGGTAGAGACCCTTCCAGTAATACCTGCGTCGGATTCGGTCCAGGGTCTTCACAAATCCCAGATGACCGGATATTGGAGCGTCGTGGAAATACTTGAGAATAGCTGGCTGGAGATGAGCTGGAACGACCAGAAGCCACTTGGGGCCTAGTGGATCGTAGTTGTTCTTATACAATGTCCCATCTATCAATTGAAACTCTCCTTTGGCCGGTTCTCCTTTCTCCAAGGCGTCTATGGTTCTTAATAACTCTGAATCTTCCCTCTGTTCAGCTGCAACGTCACCTAATTCAGCGAGGGCTGAAATTCCATTCATGCTGTTGTGTTCTATTAAAGGATTCCTTGAAAGGCTGTCGGCATCCTTGTGTTTGCGTCCGTTTTTGAATACCACCGTGACGTCGTACTCTTGAAGTCTAAGTGCCCATCTTGCTAGTCGACCTGATGGATCCTTCAAGCTGGTTAGCCAACATAAAGAATGGTGGTCTGTCACGACGGTGAAAGGTTTGCCGAATAAATACGGACGAAACTTGTTGATAGCCCAGACAACTGCGAGGCATTCTTTCTCGGTTGTAGAGTAGTTTATCTCGGGCTTAGAGAATACTCTTGATGCATAGGCTATCACCTTCTCAGCACCTTCCTGAATTTGCACAAGCACTGCACCGATCCCATAACCGCTGGCGTCAGTGTGAAGTTCAGTTTCTGCATTCTCGTCGTATAAGGCTAGAACTGGTGCGGAAGTTAGAGCCTCCTTAAGTGCCTGGAAAGATCTTTCTTTAGTTTCATCCCAGTAAAACTTGGCGTCTCCCTGCAAAAGTTCTTGCAGTGGACGTGCCATGTTACAGAATCCTTTTATGAAACGCCGGAAGTATGAGCACAGCCCAAGAAAGCTTCTCACATCACGAATGTGCTGAGGAGTTGGAAATTCCATGACTGCCCTTACTTTATCTGGATCAGCGCGGACGCCATCTCCGTTGACCAGGTGCCCCAGGATTTTTATCTCTTTGGCGACGAAGAGGCACTTCTTCGGATTGAGGCGGAGTCCTGCAGTCTGAACACACTTCAGCACCGTTGACAGGCGACTCAGATGTTCTTCAAATGTTTTCGAGAAAACAACAATGTCATCTAAATAACAAAGACACGTCGTCCACTTAAGGTGTCGAAGTAAGTTGTCCATCATGCGTTCGAATGTGGCCGGAGCGTTGCATAATCCGAATGGCATTACTTTGAATTCATAGAGGCCATCAGGTGTAATAAAAGCCGTCTTTTCTCTGTCAGCTTCGTCAACCTCGATTTGCCAGTAGCCTGTCTGCATGTCCATGGTTGAGAAGTATGTAGCTCCTTTCAAGCAGTCTAAGGCGTCGTCGATGCGCGGCAGTGGGTAGACATCTTTCTTTGTGATTTTGTTCAGCCGCCGATAGTCGACACAGAATCGCCACGTACCATCCTTCTTCTTTACGAGGACTACCGGAGATGACCAAGGACTCTCCGAAGGTTGAATAATGTCATTATGCAACATCTTCTCCACTTCCTCTCGAATTATTCGCCTTTCGACTGGTGACAATCGGTACGAGCGCTGGCTAATGGGCGGATGATCCCCAGTATTGATACGATGCTTTATCGTGGGCCGTTTCGTCTGACCTTTTTTTTGCTGGGGTGTGAATACACCAGAGAATTGGCGTAGTATAGCTAACACCCGGTGGTGTTGTTCCTTGGTCAGGCCGGACCCTATTGGCAGTTCCATAGTTGTTTCCTCCAGCGTGTTGTCGGTACTAGTAACAGAGCATGGATCTTCGTTAATGACGTTGAGCTCGCCCTCCTGGACTGGTTCAGCTGTCCCTATTCACATTCCCTTGGGGATAATTTGTGACTGCTCGTGACAGTTGGTGATCCAAATGTCTCCTCGACCACCGATAATGCTTATGATAGCCGCTGGTATGTAGATTTCTTTCGTGAGCCTAATAAACTTTCTACTATCGACAAGCACTTCAAGGTTGCGGTCGTCCGTGTTTTTGACTGGGACTCTTCTCATTGCGAACGGCGGGATTGTCACGTTGTCAACGGCGAATAACTTCCCAGAAGATTCTGTGTTACGTGTACCCGTCGCAACGACTTCTTCAATTTGCAGCTCAGATGTTCCACAGTCAATGACAGCTTGGGATGCCTTAAGGAAGTCCCATCCAAGGATGACATTATGACTACATTCTGTTAAAATGACAAATTCAACTGGCTGGGTCCTGTTGTTGATGGTTATTCTCGCGACACAAGCTCCAGCTGGCTGGACGTACTTTCCATTTGCGACCTTTAGCACAGTTGCCCCCGTATCACGGAACATTGTCTTCTTTAGTGTGCGACGATAATTGTCCGACAATACGGAGAAAGAAGCTCCTGAATCAACCAGCGCCCGGACAGGTTGGCCGTCGATTATAACGTTGATGAGATTTCCCGACATCTTAGTGACTGTCATCCATGGAGGATTTTCATCTGCGGCGGCCTCACCTCCGTAGATGGTCGCCTTGCTTAGTTTTCCTGCGTGCGGCGGCTAGGGGAGCGGCTGGTAGCTCTGTCCGGCGACGATGAACGGCAGCGGCGCGTCGGGGATCGACCTCGTCTAGGGTACGGCGATGGGCTTCTTCCCGTAGGTCGACCGAACTCGTCAGCGGGTGGCTGCCTGGGGTAGAACTGTTCTGATGGCGGACGTCTTGCGGCAAAATAATCGTCAAATACTCGTCTTCTCTCTCTGCAGTATCGTACGACATGTCCAGGGCGCCCACAGTGGAAACATACTGGCGCGTTGTCTTCTGTCCTCCAGACGTCCGTTCGTCTGCGGGACGTCATAGGTGCCGGAGGATTTGGTTGTGGCCGTGTCGGCCGTTTCCTAGGCTGCCGTTTGGCAGCTGCAGCATACGTCATATCAGGGCGAGGCCATTCTTCACGTCGAGTGCGATTGGCTCGGCAGACAGGAGCTATTGTCTGAAATACCTCTTTTTCTGCCGCGTCGGCTCCTTCATGACCCACTGGGCTTACATCCATGGCCATGATCTGATGCTCACTCGGTTCAAGAGTCCCAGCTGCCATGAACTGTTGTAATTCTTCTCTCACAATTTGTCGTATGAGAGACGCAAAGTCGTGCTGGTCTTCCACAACTGCCATAGGGACTACGTTGGGAAGTCTGTCATACTTCTTTCGCCCAACCCTCCTTTGTTGCATCTCCTCAATCCGCTGGCACCACTTGATGAACTCTTCCGTCGTAGCGACGTCTTTTATCAGAAGAGCTTGGTACATGTCTTCTGCAATACCTTTCATTAGGTGCGTGATTTTGTCGGCTTCAGTCATATTCGGGTTGACTACGTTGCATAGCGCCAAAACATCCTGTATGTAAGATTGCGTCGGCTCCCCATGTCGTTGGGCCCGGTTCTTCAGTTGTTCTTCCGCCGAGCGGATTTGTCGCTGGTGGTCCCCACACGTTTTCTTAAGTTCCGTCTGGAACATTTCCCAGTTATTCAGTTTTTCTTCGTTGTTCTCGAACCACTGCTGGGCGGTTCCGTCCAGATAGAAATAAACATTTGCCAAGCACATGGTATGATCCCACCTGTTGTACTTGGCGACTCGGTCGAACCCTTTTAGCCATTTGTTAGGATCCTGTCCAGCGTCTCCAGAGAACACCGATGGGTGTCGAATGTGCAGCTGGCTTGCCGCCATGGGTTTCCTAATGACGCGGACTTTCGGAAGGACGTACTGAGTATATCCTTTGTAGTCCGGTTCCAGTCCGTGTAGGCGGCGACTTTTACGTTGCCTAATCGGAGCCACGACGATGCAGCTGTTGCACAGGGTACCCGGCGTCTCCACCAAACTATGTCGCGTTGCAACCGGGGCAGGTGTGAATTCGAAGGTTACTTGTCAATGAACACAGCACTTAAACTGAGAACAGGTTTATTGAGAACTCAAACATACACGCAGCACTGACCGCCTCTTGCGCAGAATGCTCTTCTATTTATACACAGATAGAACGTACTAGAGATTACAAGAGTAGTTAACAAGTAGAAGTTACAAGTGACCTTAGGAAACATGTAGAATCTTCTGGAAATAATAAACAGAATTAAATAATTTTTGTCAGTGGGCGGGATTGAACCGGCGACCTTCGGTACCGCAATTCGTGACGCTACCCGCTGCGCCATGCTGGCAGACGGTACACTGGCGTTCATGCGGCATTATCTCTATGTATTCCTTCTATCAGTTAGCTCTATCTCTTGAGCTTAGAAGAGGTTTCCCATCGGCAGCTTTAATGTTTATACCTCTTTTCTTCATTTATCCAAAACTGTTTTATCTTCCTATATGCTACCTCTACTATACCTACTTCTTCTGCTTTCTACTTCTTTACACTTTTCTTGCACCCATCGCTCCTTTACATTTCCTGTTTATTTCATTTCTAAATTGTCTATATTGCTCTATCCCTGTTTCATCCTGAGCATTTTTGTGCCTTCTCCTCTGGTCCATCAACTCCAAAGTTTCTTCTGTGATCCAAGGTTTTTCGATGGCGTGTTCCCTTAAGCTTAATGTTTCTTTACCAGCTTTCATTATTTCATTTTTTGATACATTCCATTCGTCCTTAGTTGACCTTTCATAGTTGCTTCTTAGGCTCACATCTACCATTCTTCAAACTCTCATGATAGATTGTTTCAATTTATTCACTTCCAGTCTGTTATGCTTGTATTGCTTTTTTATTCTCTTGCACTTCATAACGATCAGATTGTGGTCAGAGTCTATGTCTGATGGTTGCTTGGTATTCTTTACAGTCTAGTCCTGAATCTCTGTTAGACCATGATATAATCTATTTGATAGGGAGCATGCACAAACTATGTGGCTGAGGTCCGGGGGGGGGGGGGGGTTTGGCTGGAAGGCTACGCTAGGCTACGTGGGGCAGGGGTGTTCTAAGCCAGGCCACATAGCTTTCCTTTCATAACATTTTTCACAGTTAAAATGAGGAACATAACTCACAACAGCATGTGAATATTTATTTCCCTCAGTTAATTATCTCAGTATGTAACTTACAATAGTCTGACAAAAGAAAACAGTACTAAATGTCTTCTGGAATCAAAAGGGAAAAAAGCTATGTGCTTTGTGGGGGGGGGGGGGAGAGGCAAAAGCCACGTAGGGCTATGAGGGGGGATGGGGGGTTCACAGGAGACCAAAATGGAGCTACGTGGTTTACGAGGGCTGTCTAAAAAGTATCCTACCTTTGGCCAGAAAAAATATTTCAAATACCTGATGGAGTTAGGACCATAATCCCCTTCAAAGTAGGCCCCTTATGCTTGCACACACTTAACCCACCGATCCTTCCACTGCTGGAAACAGCTCTGGAAGTCTTCTTTTGGAATGGTGTTCAGCTCCGTTGTCGCATTCTGCATTATCTCTTCTCTTCTCGCAAAACGGGTTCCTTTCAGTGGCATCTTCAATTTTGGAAACAACCAGAAGTCGCAAGGAGTCAGGTCTGGAGAGAAGGGAGGTTGGTGAACGGTTGTAATTCCATGTTTGGCTAAGAAAGTGTTGATCAATTGGGATGAATGTGCAGGGGCGTTGTCATGATGCAAACGCCAGTTGTTCGCCTTCCACATGTCTGGTCTTTTGCGCCGAACTGCGTCACGGAGTCGCCGGAGAACATCTTGATAGTACTCCTTTGTCACTGTTTGTCCTTCTGGTGCGTATTCGTGATGCACAATTCCTTGGACATCAAAGAAAACAGTCAGCATGACCTTGATTTTGCTTCGCACCTGCCGTGCTTTCTTCGGCCTCAGATAATTGGAATGCTTCCATTGCGACGACTATCTTTTTGTTTCTGGGTCGTACCTGTACATCCATGACTCATCTCCAGTTACCACGGTGTTCAGAAATCCGGGATCAGTGTTGCCGGTGTCCAGGAGGTCCTGTGCAACGTCAAAATGGAGGTCTTTTTGTTCCGGCACCAACAACTTGGGTACGCATTTCGCAGCCACTCGGTTCATGTTCAAATCTTCACGCAAAATTGCATGTGCAGAATCTTTACTCACTCCAACCTCTTCTGCAATCTCCCGCACTGTCAAACGACGATCTGCCATCACCAAATTTTGCACCCTCTCAACATTAGCTTCACTCCAAGCAGTTTGGGGCCTGCCACAACGCTGCTCACTCTCCGCTGATGTGCGGCCATCTTTGAATCGGTTGAACCGCTCCTTAATTTGTGTTACACTCATCGCATCTTCTCCAAACACCTGCTGAATCTTAAGAATTGTTTGGCTTTGAGAATCACCAAGCTTTTGACAGAATTTGATGCAGTATCTTTGTTCAATTCGTTCAGTCATCTTGCTGAGACAACGAAATCTGACGACCACTACGAAGAACACCTTACTTGATGACCATCAGCCAGTGACTGGCACAAGCGAACGCAGTGAAAACATTCACGCATGCGCAGTAAGGTTACTCCTTCCACCGTCCAATGTGGCGCTGCCTTAGAATCACTACGTGGGAAAAATTAAGGCCGTATACTTTTTAGACAGGCCTCGTATGCACGCTCCCATACCTGCCTGTATCCTCTGGATGTTTCCAGCATGCTTCTTAAATAGTGTGTTCACCATAACTAGATTATATCTTTCACTAAATTCTAACAGTCTACTTCCTCACTCATTTCTTTCTCCTAAATGAAAACTTTCTACATTATTCCCCTCTTTATCTACTCCCACTACTGCTTTGCAATCATCCATGATTATTAGATTTTCCTCCCCCTTCACATATTGGATTAATTCTTCAATTTTAGCATTATTTTCTCTTTTTTTTTCATCTTCCTGTGACATGGGCATGTACACTTGTGTTAATGTGGTTGGGGCAGGCTTAGTTTCTAACCTCATCAAAATAATCTTGTCACTAAACTGTTCATAATAACTCACCCCTTTTTCTACAGTCTTATTCATTACAAATCCTACACCAGTGACTCCATTGCCAGCTTGTGTGCTAATTATCCTGTGCATCCTACCATGTAATCTCACTAATCCCAACAACATGTAGAAATTTCTATTAGAATCCAGATCTCCTTCTCCAGCCATAATATTCTTCACACTTGCCTTCTGTAAATACCCTGTTTTTTTATTATTGTTATTATTTCTTGTGTTCCCTACTGCCTAGCTACTTTCTCACCATATTATTCTCTTTTCATAGCTACCTCCTCAGCCTCTTTACGTCTATTGTATTGCACTATGTAATATCCATGCTTTCTTTATTATTCATTTTGATATAAACATTCATTCCCACATTCTTATTATCTATCTTAAATGTGCTCACATATTCTCGTTTGTACTGATGTCCTCATTCTAAATGCTGTAACTTTTCCTGAAACATTTGTTTAGTGTCGAATATCTTGCCTTCTTATAACTATGCCTATATCAGGCTTCCTTCTTAACTGATGGTTCACTGAACCCTTTTGTATCCATCATAACTGCTTTGTTAAACCAAATCCTTGTTGGGATCATTGCAGTAACTAGTCTAAGCTATGACCATGTAGTTGTTACATATATTTGTTTGTGATATCTCTGATACCTGATTAGAAGTTACATGGATTAAAATGGATTCAATTTTTGTTGTCACCAAACTAGGGATGTAACGGATATCCGCAAGTGCAGAACTTTCGCGTGAAATCCTACATCCACTTTCGCATCAGCATCTACAATTTTTAATGCAGATGTTTTGTTTACATTGCAATATATATTATTCTTTACTCTTTATTAGAAATTCTACCCATCATTGCTTAGCTAACAAAAAATTGGTTATTTTCTGACAATCTTGCAATAAAAGTAACTATGAACTAAACGGTGTTATTACCTAAACGGCGAATATACAAGTTTGAGCTTGCATGTAAAGTAAAGGTCAAGGTACAATAGACAACACCGAGCCCGCACTCTCACTGACTGACAGTTTTCTTATTGTTGTCGCTCACTCGATTGAAGTGCGCTCAAACGACACCACACTGTGTGTTG
>JARYHS010011408.1:129435138-129457763 GCA_031002005.1 Vandiemenella viatica | reverse complement strand
AAGAAGAACTATTGTATGATTATTATTGCTTCTGGATTATTCCTGGATTATTCCTGTTTTTTTTTTTTTCTTCTGTTGGATATTTTGCTTCTTCTATTCTCAACAGTTATAACTGTTTCTTCTCTTGTTGGTAATACAGCTTGTCAAACAAATATACATTGATAGTAAAAATCTAAGTGTTGAGTGCCTTAATAACCAATAGGCCAGAAAAATTAGATTACTATGTCCATATTTTAAGGGGCTTGCTTCCAGAGCCAAGATGGTGGTGAATATTTAAATCAGGATTAAATATTTAAGTAGGAAAAATGACTTAAAATTTGCAATTAATTCAGGCTTGACTGATATTTGGGAATTGTATTAAAGTTTGTCTCAGCTATGTTGTTATAAAACCTTAATTTAAACTGTATCTAAACATTGTTTCATTTTTTCACACACAGGAGAAATGAATCCTCCACTCCCTGTTTTATTTCTGATGCCAGGAACTACTGTTGTTTATGATGATAACAGATATGTAGCTCCTTTATACAAGACATCTGTACGTGCTGGAGTTTTGTCGACAACAGGACACAGCACAAACTTTGTTGTAGCTATATTTCTTCCATCAAAGGAAGATGAGAGTTACTGGATTCTAAAAGGTGCTGCACTTTTAACTCAGATTACAGACTGAAGTGGATCAGTGTATTTGACTGGTTTTAATGTAATATAATTAATGTTTTACTTATTCAATAAATATTTTTTAACAAAATTGCCCTCTATCTATTTTATGGAACTGTTTGTAATAAGTTACCTGCCATAAATTTCATTAATGTTACTGATAATATTCTTGAACTGGATCTTTCATTGTCAATGTCAAAGTCTTAAATAAATTAATACAATGGTAATGTAAACAGTTTATCAGTCAGATGAATCACAAAAAAAGGATATTAAAATTAATTTGTGAAGAACTGTGGAAACTTTAAATTCTTTTATATCATGCCAAATGCAATAATACACAGAATGCATAACAACAGAAAAAAAACAGTGTTATAAGGTAATATGAATCTGGACAAGAATTGCAAAGTT
Source organism: Vandiemenella viatica (assembly GCA_031002005.1). NCBI lineage: Eukaryota > Metazoa > Arthropoda > Insecta > Orthoptera > Morabidae > Vandiemenella > Vandiemenella viatica. Next base: position 129,456,701 of record JARYHS010011408.1, on the reverse strand, counting down.
AAAAAACAAGACAAACAAACAATTTTTTCTTTTGTTTTACATCTTAATCATATGAGTATACACTGATCAACCAAAACATTATGACCACCTGCTTACTACCATGTTAGTCCACCTTTTGGACACAATACAGCAGCGATTCTGCATAGCATGGATTCTACAAGTCCCTGGTAGGCTACCAGAGGTATCTGACACCAAATTTCTACACACAGGTCATGAAATTCCCTTAAATTATGGGCCACCAGCTTGTGGGCAAGATGCCTGGGAATGAGCATCTCGAAAACATCCCGCAAACACTTTCAATAGATGCTCACTACTGTAGCACGCGAACAGCCGACCAACCTCTCGATTTTCGAGATGCTTGTTCTCAGGTTCTGCACCCACAAACTGCTGTCCCATAATTTAAGGGAATTTCATTACCTGTGCATAGAAATCTGGTGTCAGATACCTCTGGAATCCTACCAAGGATATGTAGAATCTGATAGTCATGATGAAGCCATTTGTGACCATCTCTTTGCAGCCATGATTTTAGTTCAGTCACACCTTCAGCCCGAGCCTTTAAAAGTGCTGCGAAATTTGAATTTTTGTTGTTGATGGCTCCTCTCACAGCAAGACCTTGTTTTACAAAGGCCTTCAAGGTACTAAATATTTTCATCGTCTATGTAGGTTATCGAACATGTTTTTTATGAGTCATTAATATCGATTGTACCACATTGGTTTTATCATGTTTTTTAAAAAGCTTCAGTGCAGCTGGTATGAATTGAACTAATGCCATGAGAGTTTATCTGCTATGTATTTATTTTGTTGTATAACCAGTAGTGTATCTCAAAATTAAAACAAAACCTAGTCTGATATGGAGATTTTTGTTTAATCTTTGGCAAAGTATACTTTATGTGAAAATGAATTTCTACCATACTACCACCATTGCTTCAAATCTATGCATCCAGAAGAGTTTAAAGAGTGTGAGAAACTAAATGCAGGCCTTAAGTTGCAGGAAAAAGAAAAAATTATCAAGGTCAGTCTAGTCCAATAGCTGAAGCAAATAAAACTTCCATCAAAAGAAGAGTCTCCTAAGTGGAGGCACTTGACTGCTTACAAATAGTCCATGTTGTTTTCATTAGTCCACAGATTTTTGTCACCTCTGCATATCAGTGTTGCTACTGAAAAAAATTTCGGTGAAGCAGCCGTAATTTATGATGAAAAAAGAAGCAATTTAAAATGACAAAAGTCTGCTAAACTTATGTTTTTAAAATTTAACTTACCATTTTTAACATTTGAATACTAGTTACAGTATTTAGAAAACTACTATTACCGGTATTATTATTATTTACTTAAAGGTCAGTTACTAATGTATTGATTTTATTATTAAATTGAACATTATTTCATTTTTATTAAATAGAAGTAATTAGAAAGCAAATGAAGATCTGTTACACCAAATAACATTTCTTATAACTTCTGCTTCTGTTTCCACTGACATAATGAATCTTCAGTTTCATCTCTAGTGCATACACATGAATATTCATTACCTGTATACTTGTGTATATAGTGAAGAACAAAAATAAGAATTTACTTTTTCTAACTCTCAAGACTTTGACTGTCAGCTAACTGAACAAAGCCATGTTTTAAAGTTCCAGTGGACCTACGTCTAGGTATGATACAAATTTATCCTTCATATCCTGCTATCTTCTAGCATTATCTATACTCAAATCATTTCTCCTTTACAGCTTGGTTAAAAATTTATCAATTTTAACTTTTTTTTTGATAAGAACACAGATTAAGCTGAAGCGTCTTCGAAATGCACAGAAGCGGCTCTACACATGACAGCTTTGATGTATGGTATTTTGCCGTAGCATTTTTGCTTTCACACACAATGATTGTTTGCCATTGATTGAGCTCAGTATGTGATAGCTGGGGTGGCGACCTCTGTTGAAACATCAAAGGAATTTTGCAATTCGCTCATGGCATTGTTGTGGTACACAGTATATTTTACATGTATTTTGAATTATGAAACTAATATGCTTGGCTGGTCTACTCTTTCCTTCTTTCTCTCATTTCTTTCCTCAATGCAGGCTCAGTCCCTCTCAATTCTGGGGGATAAAATATCCACCCGGAATTTCTTGGACGAGTACTGCTACCCACATTATCCACTGGCCCTGTCTTCTTCCCTTGCAGCTTCATGTTCAGCATCTTCCATGATATCTTCTCCCCTTCCATTCTCTTCACATGACAAAACCACTGTAACCTTGATTTCTCTATTCTTTGTTGTAACAGTACCTCCTTGATCATCTCCCTGATTTTCTCATTCCTGATCCCTTCTTGTAATTTCTACTCTGCTCCTCAGAAACTTCATTTCCATAGTTCATGATTAATAGCTTTTCAGGTTATGCCGCGTTGTATATTGAATTAAGCATTTGTCTGGTATCCTACAGCCTTCTTGAGAGATACTGTTTATATTTATGTTGACATAGCAACAGTCGCCAAACATCGCAGAGTTTGTTGTTCTTATTCCTTAAAATTTCTGCTGCCTCTTTCACTCATCGAGGCCACCACTGATCTTCTCTCCACAGCAGCCTCGAGTCTCGAAATTTTCTTTCATGCCCGGTGTTAATATCATGGCGAACTACGGCGGATTTGTCGCTGTTGTTCCTTAAGTCTCTCCACCACAGTACAGCCTGTCTCGCTGATGTAAACACTGCCACAGCTGCAGGGGATTTCATAAACACCCATACGCTGATGTGGGTGATGTGATATGTCTTTTACCCTTTTACCCTGGTTAATGACTGGCCAAGTTTGCAGCGGGCTTTATACACGATTCGCACCTCCATCCACTTTAACAGTTTCCCAATCCGGTCAGTGATACCAAGTATGTATGGGAGACAGGCGAATTTTCTTGGCACATTGGTATCATGTGATAAGTTGACATCCCCCATGGGTTTTTTAGGTCTGAAAACCCATCTGATGTCTGATTGGCTATAAGCTACTGGCTCGAAATATTTTTGTAAGAGTCTCCATTTCTTTCTTCAGACTTTCCGAGTCGCATACTGTCCTTGCGTTTAAGTTCAGTGATGTTAATATGCCTCTCTTCATTGCCAGGTGATGATGCGACATGGCACGCAGATATCTATTTATGTGGGTCACCTTGCAGTACACCGTATGACCCAAACGTCCATTGCCTCGCTTATGAACCAGGACATCGAGGAAAGGCCGTTGTCCATTTTCTTCCACTTCCATGGTGAATTGTATTCTTGGATGGGCACTATTCAGGTGGTGTAAGAACTCCTGCAAACTCTCCTTACCATGAGGCAAGATGACATAGGTATCATCAACATGTTTTTAAGCATCTCGGTTTCGAATGCTTCCATAAATATGTTGGCAGCTATAGGTGAAAGCGGCGAGCCCATGGCTGCACCTTCAACTTGAGCATAAAATTCACCACCATATTGGAACACAGTTGACTTAACTCTGTCAGATCAGCCCACTCAGTAGGTATTCCTCTTGCAAGAAGTTTACCATGTATTACAGCAATTGCTTCATCTAATAATAATTAGTGAATAATGAAATATCAAAACTCACCATGATATCAGTCTTTTCCAGTGTCAGAACATCAATAATTTGTATAAAATGAGCTGAGTTCTTTACAGCTGATCTGATATCTCCCGTAAGATGTTTCAGTTTACTGGCAACATACCATGCAAGTGGATGTGTAGGTGAGTTGACTGCGCTCACAATCAGATGTAAGGGAACTTCTCTTTTGTGCACTTTTGGAAATCCATCGAACCTAGGCATCATTCAATTGCTGCTTTTTAGATTTTTCTTGTCCTCCTGCTCAATTGCTTTGTAGGTATTAACTCTTCAGGCCACCTCTGTCCTAATCTTGTGCAGTGGGTTCTGGCTTAGTTTTTCATAAGTGTTCTCTGACAACAACTTTGTAATTTTAGTGTGGTAGTCCTGCACTTTCATTACTACAGTTGCAGACCCCTTGTCAGCTGGGAGCACCACAATATCATCATGTTGCCATAATACCCACAAGGCTGATCTTTCTTCCCTAGAAAGATTATTGCATGACAGTTTGGCATGGGCAAGAATGTGAACTGTTGTTTGCTGGATGTTATTTGCCTGATTGGTTTCTAACCCCACAGTGGCACTTCAACACCCGCTATGATATCTAAAGTTGGCAGTTGTGTGAGTACCAGGGCAAAATTAAGACATTTTGACAGCAAAGATATTGTTGTTTTATCTAGTTCCTCATCCATGAGATTCACCACTGTATTGGCAAGTTGCGGAATATGAGTATGTTGTTATTGTTGTTCTGCAAAAGCCCACATAATTATGAACTCAAAAGTTTTAATAGCAATATGAAAGAGTAGACCTACCTATTAAGATAAAACAAACATTAAAAGACGATTAAGATCACCAAAGCAAGGAGTAGAGAAAGACTAAAAACACAATATTGATTATTCATATACGCATATCAACATCACGAAAGTGTAGTGGCCAACAGGATTTTTTGTTAAAGTATTGAAGCAGTTACAATTTCATACAGCTCTAGTAAAAACAGGTCAGTTGTAACAACAAGAGAAAGAAATTCAGACATGGGATTGTGGCGATGTAGGAGCCAATGCCCAGGAGAGTAGGTCAGGAGTCAGCAAGAATACGCTGAACCTCGACGTCATCTGGCAAAGGATGGAAGAGTCATGGAGGCAGTTATTGTTTGAAAAGGCTCCTACCACCAGAGGATGGTGAGGGACTGAAGAGCAAAACTGGGGTGCACAAAGGAGAGAGGGATGCTGGTCGATCAGTCAATCAGTGGCTCATGGGTTTTGTTTTAGGTCGATGTGGAGATCGGCCGTGGCGTGGTCGAGACAGACAGTTAGCCGTCAACATCAGCAGCAATGATGGAAGCAACTTGAAGCATATACCATCATCTTTAAACCAAAAAAACATTTGGGAACATGTAGTGATGATATCAGGCATTAGAAGCAAGTAATAATTGTCTTAACCATTTGAAGGGCTCAAGGAGTCGAAGGAGGATCGTCTGTGTATAAAGTAATGTCTAAATAAATGTAAATGTGTATATACCTTGCCAGGGGCGGATCCAGGGGGGGGCTAGGGGGCTCAAGCCCCCCCCAAACGTATCTAGGTCCACCCCTGACATTGTAGTTTTGTGACCTTTTTTTTTTTAGCTCTACGGATTTGAGGCCCAAGAAGGCTATAAATACTACCTTTTTCCCCGACTCAAGCCCCCCCCCCCCCAAAACCAAAATCCACTGAACGCAAGCCCTCTGAACCAAAATTCACTAAAGCCAAGCCCCCCCCAAACCAAAGTCCGCTCAAGCCCCCCCCCCCCAAAACAAAATCCTGGATCCGCCCCTGTACCTTGCTGAAGTATCATTTATGGAAACTACCACTCACGTGACTTAGAGTCTTTCCCTCAATTTAATGTACCTCTTGGGAAGCGGCAGAGTGAAAGCAAAAAGATATACCAGTCCACCACAACAGAAACTAAACTGTTTTTAGACAGCGCTCCACTAGTAAGAGCCTCCCCACACCACATGAAGCAATTGAGCCTCCTGAATGCTGAAATAAATTTTTAAAACAAATAAAATGCAATTTAAAACAACAAATTAAATAAAAAATGGAATTAATACTGAATTAAAAATACACCTATTTCAATTATAAACAAACGTAATTTTTTATAAATACATACTTCCAAACGTTAAAATTTGGACCTCCGACCGCTGCTTGCTATTTATGCCATATACAAAATGAATTTATTTTACCTAAGCTTCCAGTCATGAAGGGTAGAGAATTTTAGTTCGGATTGCAAATGAACAACAGTGACTTCAATCTACACCCCGACCACAGTATACTGCAGCCTTATGTTACATGGGCTGAGTCCTCATTGTTGAGCTGCAAAGTTGTCATGTTTCGGTATAGGTACACTGAAATATTATTTTACAGTTCACCTGTACTTCAAAGAATTGAACTTTGTATGTGTGAACATTGTTTTCAGAACTAAAACCTTTTCAGATATAGATTACTTTCTTGGCATATGTTAGATTATTATTATTATTTGCATGTGGTGTGGGTGATAGGCTACAGCCTAGGTAGCTTATGCCTTGCAGATAATTCATACCACATGATGCAGCTACCCTCTGCCAGACTTCCAGCTGATATTGTTCTTCTCTTTCATCTTCCCCCAAACTAGGTCATCAGCAAATATCATTCATTCTTCTTTCCCCAATGCTCTACACCACCTTCTTCAGTATTTCATCCACAAGCACTATAAATAACAGGGGTGAGAGCAGTGGCGGATCCAGGGGGGGTGGGGGGCTATGGGGCTCACCTAGGTTCACCCGCAACGTCATAATTTTTGGAGACTGACAACCATTTTTTTTTCTTTTTTAAGCTCTACTGATCTTTTAAGGGCAGCATGGCCATAATATATGGTATCTAAATTTATAATATTCTGCCTGTGGACCACTGTGGATCTCTTCATTGTCTACGCGCATTCCGTGATCAAGTTATTGGATTTCTTGTCAATGCAGTAGTTAGTGTTTCTTCGATCTTCTTGTTACCAACACAACAGGTGGAAGAGAGTAGGTGAAAATTGCAAGAGGAGTAACTTGCAAAGTGCAGGAGGAGATGGAGGGAAGCACATCAGAAGAAACAGCCGAAGCTATAGCATCGGCCCTACAAGCATGCTATGCGCCAATTGAAGTCAATCCAGTAAGTTCGCCGTCCATTGCTCTACCAGATCATGAAAATACAACAATTATCAAGAAATGCAAGCTACGTGTGTATGCCAACCTAGACCAAACTTCTTGTATAACTACCAGATATGAAAGAACCCCAACTGGGGACATTGACATAAACATGAATATTGATGAAGCCCCACTCCCACCAAACGTCTCCCAATTGCCACAGACCTTATAGGCAGTGGAGAGATAACCCAGTCAGAAATACCAATAACAACTTATACTAGCAATAGCAGCCAAAAAGCCCAAGTCAAGGGATGCAGGGATCTGCCAACTGACAAATCATCAAATGTTCAAGCATCTACTCTGTTGAGTCAAGAGAAATTCTTGAATGCAGAACATGATTCCGGTTCATTCATAATCTACACAGAACAGACAAATTCGGAAGACCTCCAAAACAGAGGCGCTCTTGGACGTCTTCATCCTATGTCCGTTGGGAAATTTATTAGGAACTATATCCCAGATATGAAATATTCAATATTTAACATATCAGCTAAGGGGAGGAATCATCTTCAGATCGAATTCAGCAACACCAAGGCAGCAAACAGACTATCATGGGTTGCCAACCATCTACAGAAAATTAAATTCTTTATACCACTCCATTGAACCGTTAGGAGGTAATAAGAGGTGTAGATACAAGATTAACTGGTGAGGAGATACTAAAGGTAATAGATTCCTGTATTGAAGTAATAGCAATCAGGAGACAAAAATGTAATATTCTAATCAGCGGATGGCATCAGTGGATCCTGTGCCAAATGGTATGGATTACATTCAAAGGACAGAGCCTCCCAGTAAATGTCTTCATTCACTACACTAGTTGCCAAATCGAACACTGTGTGCAAAGAGTCACTCAGTGTTATAAATGCTTTAGATATTACCATGATAATAAGAACTGTCGCAGCACCGCGTCATGTGCCAAATGTGGAGAAGCCCATGTAACATCCGGATTTAAAAAAACCAAAAACTTTCACTGTGCGATATGCAGGGGAGACCGTATAGGTACATCATGCTCCTGTACAGAGTTTATGAAACAAAAGCACATCAAGACTTATGATCTACAATAACCTCACTTTAGAACAAGCTGCAGCACTAGAAAAACCACCTTCGCTAAATAAGTAGCCAGTCCCTCCTTTATCTCAGACCTAACCAGCTTCCCACTAATGCACTAAATCTGGATGGAAAGCAACCACTCTCACACAAGCAAGGGCCTTAGCTAGGCCTGCTCCTATTCTATGTGTACAACCCTATAAGCAAGCCAGTGCTAAACCTTCATCCAAGCAGCAGTTGACGCGAAGAAAACACATAAAGATTCCATCAGAATTGTACTTTGATCACGGACCTTCCACATCTGCTCCGATATGCTACAACCCTCACAGCCCCCTGAGCCTCGAAGGAGAAGACCCATTCATACACAAAGTGGTCTCCATTGTCTCCTCACTGTTGAAGATGATTAGTGCAGGTGTAATGCAAGATGTTTGAGAGTTTATGAGAAAATCCTTAACATCCAGTAGTAATGGTGAAGTGTAATAACATTATGCAGTGGAATATCAGGTCAATCCGATGAAATAAAGAAAATCTGCTACACCTTCTCCAAGAAAACTCCATTGCAGTTGCGGGCCTAATGGAGACGTTGTTGAAACCGCACTACCAATTCTTTTCTGCAGGATACACTGTGATTCAGGCGGATCGAGAAGATGGTTATGGAGGGGTGGCTCTGCTAAAACCGGAATACAATGCGAATAAATAAAGTTTAACTTGTATGGTTTTTCCCAGCAAGCCTGTGCAGCCAACGTAGTACACGACAGCAGAAGCCACAGAAAAATATCAGTTGCCTTAATCTACAGATCCCCTCAAACTCCAGTCTCAAAAAGAGAAATTCGGCAGATAATAAACCAATTAACCCCTCCTAGGCTAATCATTGTGGACCTTAACGCCCACCGCCAACAATGGGGAAAAAATCCAACTGTGCAGTAGGCAATATGGTAGTTGATCTGCTGGAGGAAACGAATTTGATCCTATTGAACGACGGATCAGAAACGAGGTACCATAGAGCCACAGAACGTATATCGGCAGGGGATATCTCACTCATCTCCCTGGGTTTGGCTTCATCGACCCATCAGGATCTGATCAATTTCCCATCATAATGACTACTCCTAATCAGAAATTCGAGGGCACTCCTCTGTCTCCGACATACAGGTGGAACACAAAGAGAGCCAATTGGCCATTATATAAACAGATAATATCAGATAACTTAAAAAAATTCATCATGTCAGATCATAAAAAAATTACGTCACTTTCTCCCCAATCATGGTGCAAGGGGCCCAGTCATCTATTCCGAAAATAAACAAAGGAAGACGCCACATAGACCCTCTTCGAAATAGTGGGATGAAGAATGCACTCAAGCAATAAAAGACAGGAAGAAGGCTTTACCGCAATATAAAAGACAAGCTACTGATGAACATTTCAGGTTTTAAATAAGATACAAGCTACCACGAAACTTCTTTTCAAGAGGAAGAAAAGAGAACACTGGCAGAATTTCTGCAGCTCGTTTAACAAGGATGTCCCCATAAAACTAATATGAAGACAGGTTAAAGGGACTCAACGCCAATAGTACCAACAAAATTATGAATGATCTCGTTCTTGATGTCGAGGGTATAACTAAACTGCTTATGAATGTAAAAACCAATAAGGCTCCCGGACCAGACGGCATTCCTACAAGATTCTACTCCAGGTACGCAAAGGAAATTGCACCGTATTTGATGAAATTATATACCGCCTCCTTGGATCAAGGAAAAATACCAGCCGAATGGAAGACCGCCTTCGTAAGTCCAGCGTTTAAAAATGGGAATGTTAATTATTCTCAAATTATAGACCGATCTCGTTAACATCAATATTTTGTAGGATTTTAGAACACATCATCTATTCAAATGTCATGCGGTTTTTGGATGAAGATGAGCTTTTAAACCCAAATCAACATGGATTCAGAAAAGGCCGATGCTGCGAAACGCAACTTGCACTTTTAATTCACGACTTGTGCCGTATGATAGATGGGCAATCCCAGGTTGATATAGTTCTATTAGATTTTAAAAAAGCTTTTAACACTGTGCCTCACACTAGGTTACTTAGGAAACTTCGTGGCTACGGCATATCTAGACAAATATGCGACTGGGTTGCGGACTTTCTGAAGGGCAGAACACAGTGTGTAGTTCTCAACGATGAGAGTTCATCATTTACCGAGGTGAAGTCCGGATTTCCGCAGGGAAGCGTGATAAGGCCTCTGATGTTTCTCATATACGTTAATGATTTGTGTGACATAATAAGGGGGATGGAAAGATTATTTGCCGATGATGCTATTATTTATCGTGAAATCGGAAACCAGGAAGACAGTGCTTTGTTACAAGACGATATTATGAAAATAATTGCGTGGTGTAAAGACTGGCAGTTGGAGTTAAACGCTAAAAAGTGCCAAGTCAAGCGTATAAGTAAAAAGGTGGCACCATTTAGCTCAGAATATACAATTAATGGTACTGTCCTTAGAACTGTAGATTCTGCTAAATATCTAGGGGTAACAATTCGTAATAATTTGTCGTGGAATGAACATATCGAGAATGTAATTGGGAAAGCGAATCGTATGCTCCGATTTCTAGGTCGTAATTTAAAACAATGCACTCCGGAAGTTAAATCGATTGCATATAAGTCACTATTGCGTCCTCACTTGGAATATTGTTGTTCTGTATGGGGTCCCCATCAAAAGGGGTTAATGGAGGCATTAGAGAGGGTCCAGAGAAGGGCCGCCCGATTCGTGACAGGTATATATAGTTGGAGGGAAAGCGTAAGTGCGATGTTGAAGGAGTTAGGTTGGGAAGACCTGGAACACCGAAGTCGTTGCTCTCGACGGAAGCTAATTGAAAAATTCACGACTGACATTTCAGAAAGACAGCAAAGAAATATTGCTACCAGCAGCATTCGTATCTCGGAATGACCGTGAAAATAAGATCCCATAAAAACAATTCTTGTAATAAATATTCCAAGTCTCGTGGTCGTGTAGTGACAAAAAGTTATGAAATCTTATTCTGAGCCAAGTCTACACTTTACAGATGTATTCACTTCACTTTATGAAACAGAATGGTTTCTCTCGGTGTCATAGATCGTTTGTTTAGAATTAAAAAAATCCTGGTGACTTGGCCATTATGCGCGCCATGTTTTAGTTAATGTGCTGCTTCATCAAACCTATAAATACGTAAAAGCCAAGATATACCTCGCTCTTTTTCGAATTTGACAAGTATGCATTATGCCCACAATTTCTGTAAAAATTGTAACGTGCATAATGGCCAAGTCACCAGAATTTTTTAAATTCTAAACAAACGATCTATGACACCGAGAGAAACCATTCTGTTTCATAAAGTGAAGTGAATACAACTGTAAAGTGTAGACTTGGCTCAGAATAAGATCTCATAACTTTTTGTCACTACACGAACACGAGACTTGGCCTATTTTTTACAAGAATTATTTTTGTGGGATCTAATTTCTTTTTGTAAGTTTATCGCTTATTCTAAATCACCGCTCAAATGTAATGATTCCATTTGAAAATTGGCGAATAAGAACATTTCAGAATTGAAGACATTAATATACATTACCAAAAATGCCCCACTTTCTGAAAACAATGCTTGTGCGCCTTAGCCGAGCAATGCGGATTGCCGCTGATTTAACTACCACCTCAAATAAATTACTAATATCTTCCAAACTAAGTATAGGAACAAAGTAAAATGTAAGGTATTAGTTGAACTTGTTGATTTCTATTAATTGAAAAATTCTTAAGCGTGTGACTTCTTCAGGAGCAAAGTAATTAAGCCGCATATATGTACCAGAATTTTTCATGTTTGGGATTTTAATTAAATAAATACGGGGAAATCAATTTACTGATGAGTCTGAGAAGAACTATTTGAAGTTGACTATATTGTGCTGTGTCATAAAGCTACGTCCAGCAACCAGTTGAGATGTAGACTATTCAGCCGCGGCTTTGCCACATTGCCCACGGTGCACCACGAGGGGGCTAGTCTACTGTTACACCCCATGTGCATAGTAAGTATTAGCACTTGGTTTATTTCAAGAATTCGTTAGTTTCCAAACTGGAGCATTTTCTCTGCTTTCGTGTAAGCAATTTATGGTGAGCTTGTCGTAATAACTTACTTTTTTTCGTGTAATTTGAGTCAAAGCGCACTTATTTCTGGAGTAATGGTACTGACATAGAGGTCACTGAACTTGCAAGTGGAAACAAGGCATTGCTGACAAACATGTGTGCTGTATCTAAGTTAATACAACGGTTCTGATCCCTAAGTTGATTCCAAACTTGAAGTTTGTTACAGGACATACATTCTAATTTTAGCATGTGTGTAAACTTTTTTGACAGAAGTTCAAAGCTGTATTATGTTTTTTATTATACGTTTTATCATTTCTTTTTGTGGGTTAATAGTTCATTATGAATCTTTTTCCACTCCATTTGTTGGACATCCGCTATTGTTTCCTGCAGAGCCCATTCTCTGTCCTTACGCTTTCTCACCGTTGGTTTTGTGTAATTTATTTGAGGCAGATCTGGTCGGAAATTTTCCCTCAGACGATTATACTCGGTTATAGCGGACTTCTGAGCTTTGATGTTACTGAAATCAGCGTTAATGAGATGCACGCATCTAAGACTTTTCACTTTCGATAGTGCCACGTAAGCTTGCCCGCACGAAAATACTGAGGATCCAATGTCAATCAGCGCGCTATTTAAACTGAGTCCTTGGCATTTGTGTATAGTTTATGGAATATGCTACACAAATGGGGTATTGTTTCCTGTATACAAATGCTCTGTTAATAATTTCAAATTTTGATTTTACGGTAGCCAGCTCATGTTTTAAACAATTATTAAATTTTATTACCACTCTGTTTGCCTTCTTATTTTCAGAATCCCACTTTAACTTTATCTATAGTTCCTATTGCTCTGTTTACTAAACCCAAATTTCCGTCAGTATTACGTTTCAACATTACTCTCGCTCCTTCATTAATTATTATGATCTCTTCTAACCCGGCTGCCATAGAAGAGTCTTCCTCGTATTTTGTAACGCTCTCGCGAGCTCTTTTAGAAAGATATCTTGGACAGTCTATACTATCTGTTGCAACAAGTTTTATTTCTGCTCGTGGAATTGCTTTTAACATAGCGTCATTTAACTGCTGACACATGTGTATCGTCTGGGAGTTTAGAAAGACATTCTGCTATTTCAGTTAACCTGCCATCATTTGAATTAGTTTGTAGAGTAATCAATCTTTTATTCAATACGTCACGGTCTTGTTGCGTTGTAACGCCTACCCTTATTCTGAGCAACATTTCAACGAATGTCGAATTTACCTGTCGCATGTTTTGCGTAAGTTCTTCGAACCTGAAAAGTTCTGTCCATAGGTTAGGAAAAGTAAATGACCCGAGATATTTGATAACCTGTGTAAATACAAATGCGCAGCATTATCAAGCTTAAATATACAAAAGCCCAAGATTTCTTTCGGTTATGACAGGTCCTAAAATAAATCTATACTAATATTATAAATGCGAAAGTAACTTTGTCTATCTGTCTCTTTGTCTGTTTGTTACATTTCTTGGGCTATACTGCTAACCCTATCGTGATGAAATTTGACAAGAGATGCTATTTGGCATTATGATGGACAAAGCGTACTTTTTTCTGTATAAATAATACATGTTACATATTTTTGAAATATTACTGATCAGCAATAGACAGAAGAATAGGTTGTTTACGTCTCTGCAGTACATTGCCGCATAGCTGTGTTGTAGCTCAGTGAAGCCGGCCCTGGTAGCGTAGCGGCTAGCGAGCTTGCCTCGCGTTGCCAGGGTCGCCGGTTCGAATCCGGCCGAGGGCATGGGTGTTGTGTCCGTCCTGTGTTGTCCGCAATGAGAAAACGATAATATAGTACAGACAAAATTCGAATAAACAACGATAAACTTACAGATGGCTGAGATGGAAAAAAATGAAAGCCATATTTAATTAATCTATATATATATATTAAAAAAAAAAAGTGGTTAACGCGCTTGCTTACTGATGTTTGGACCGTGGTCTTCGGTTCAAATCTCGGTGGATGCAAAGATTCTAAAGAGTTGTTTTTGATCGTATGAGCCACGCCTGGACGCTTGGTTGTTCGGATTCCATGTTAAACTATAGATATCACAAATTTATGGGTGCAATGCTGTACATGTATACTTATTTACGCTATATTGATCAGTGGTCAGAGCTAATATCATAAATGTGGAAGTAGAACTCTGTCTTTTTGTTACGTTTTGACGACTAAATGGCTATATCGATAATGATTGAATTTGACAAGGAAGTACTTTTTATCTGTAGCAAGGACACAGAACATTATTATTATTATTATTATCTGTATTAACAACAGTTGTAGTCAAGAAATCTTCATAACTTATCGAATGGTGACATACAGACGGATGCGTATGTTAGTCTGTAACGTTACGTCGGTTGCTCAAGCTGTGCTTCTCGCATGTGTGATTTGTTAGTAAATTTCTTTTAGAGAAAAAACGTATTATTTAGTATCGAGGTCGATTTGCTCTGCACTGTACTATTATTTTGTGTTTGCCTAAAAGTTTCTGGCACCAGTTCATTTTGTCTTATTTTTTGATATGCCTTGCGGGCCTAAACTTGGCCCAAAGTGTAGCTCTAGCAGAACACGAGCAGCTTAAGTTATTAGAACCCAAGAATATGATGCTCATGCTAAAGAAAGAAGAAAAGATCAAGCTGAAATAAAGCCGCCCTTAGTTAAACCCCCTCCCCCAACTACACACACACATCCCCGCACCCAGTGGCGTAGCTAGGTCAACAAGGGCCCCGGTGCAAAAAATTTATTTTGGGCCCTCAGGCCAGACGGGCGACCTTTTTTTTTGCTTTGTGTGCTGGTAGGCCCCCCTGAACTGAGGATGAGGGCCCTTGAATTATTCTTTAGGAGCCCCTGAGCAGTGGTTGGGGCCCCCCTGAGCACAGCGAGGGAGTGAGGGGCTGTGTTATCAGGTTCTCAGGGGCCCCGCGCTTAGGGGCCCCTTGAGGTATGCTTGGGGGCCCCCTGAGCGTGAGGGCCCCGGTGCACTGCACCGCCTAGCCCCATAGTAGCTACGCCCCTGCCCGCACCTTCTTTTGTTTTTCTGTTTTTAAATATGTTGGAAATTGATTCTCTTCATTAGACAGGTTCGACGATTTGAGCATATAGCTTCATCCAGAACAAATCAATTAACCTGCAAATATGTACTGGAACGTTTCACGTTTGGGTTGCCATTCAATAAATATAGGGAAAATTAGCAATATTATTACCAACAATGCCCTACTCTCTGCAGACAATTAATGTGCGTCGTAGCCGAGCAATGAACATTGCAGTTGGTTTAACTACCACCTCAAATAAATAACAAATAACTTAAAAAATAATCATAGGCACAAAGTAAATATTGAGGCTTTGGTTAAACTTGCTTGCCTCTATATAGTATGGAAATATCAGGTTTGTAGCTTCATCAGGAGCAAAGTAATCAAGCCGCAAATATGTGCCAGAATTTTTCATGTTTGCGACTGTTATTCAATAAATACGGCGCAAAACTCCAATATCAGATTTTTATTATGATTTAAGGATGAAACCATATATGTGTACCAAATTACTTGTTTCTAGCATTGCTGGAAGTACAGTGGAATTTTGATGTCGGGGTGTAGTGCCGAAATAAAATTTTGAATTTCAATAACTTCCAAAGTAAGGGAAGGAAAAAAGTAAAATTTAACATATTAGTTAAACAAAGTAAGCTCACTCCACAGTGAAAATCTGAGGTTTAGAAAGTAATTAGGGTAGAAAGCGATTTTACGTTAGGGGTAGGTAAGGGGGTAGGTATATGGAAATTTACGAGTTTCAGACTTTTCTCGTAATATGTGGGTAAAGTTTTATCTTTGTACCAAATTTCAGCTTTCTACGGCTACGGGAAGTGCCTTAGAATTTTAATGATCATCAGTCAGTCAGTGAGTGAGTGAGTGTCAAAATCTCTGAAGTTTGTATCCGAATAACATACGAACTAAGAAGAGTAACAAAATAAAATTTAGTACATTTGCTAAGATTGCTGATGTCTATGTATAACAGAAATTTGAGATATGTATCATAAATACGATCGAAGAAATTCAGGTTCAAATATGACCCGAATCGCTTCGAGAAAAGGGTAGGCAGTGCCGCCGTTGACTCGACTTGGCGGGTGTACTGCCGTGCACCCAAATAAGAGAAATCAGGGCCAGAACCGATTCTTTTCTGTATTCATTTTTTCCACGAGCGATTATGGAATGGAATAGAAAGGATTTACCGGGCGAGTAAACTTAAAATCCGACAGGAGTACCTTTCGATAAAGCTCTCCGGCCATCCTGATCTGGATTTTCCATGGTTTTCCCAGATCACTCCACGCGAATGCTGGGATGGTTACTCACAATAGCCCATATATCCCTTCCAAACTATTACCCTTCCGGATAGGTGCAATGCACCCTCTGCCACACACTTTTAGTGAATCGCAGAGTAATAGTAATAGTAAGAAAACCCAACCGAACAACCACCTCGCCACAGAGACTGCCACGGAACTCATCTGCTCCTTGGCTCCAGATTGGTGCCCAGAAAAACAGGTCGACATTAAGAACTCTCAAGTAGACCACCCGTTTACTACAACCATTCACTATAGAGGAACTGTAAAACCCACTTTAAAAAATCCAACAAGGCACGAGAAATAGATCAAATACAGTATTCAATGATTAATAACCTTCCGAGAAGTGGCAAAGACACCTTTCTTAAAATTGCGCACAGGGTTTGGATGCAGAGAGTCCACATTCCTCCGCTAAAGGCAGTAAGAGCGGTCCCAATCCATAAAACACATAATAACCCTAAAGACAGCTGATCAAATCGGCCAATATCATTTCTATCCTGCGTCTTTAAAACGTTAAAATGGATGAGAAAACTCAGACTAATAAAAGAAATGGACTGTGATCAGTGGAAAACAGGAGGAGGATGAAGAGAGTGCTGGGAGTGTACGAGTACAAGGCGTTAATTGTCGATGAGGTATGAAAGGGAAGAGAGATCATGATCACAAGATGGCGCTCTGATTCAGGCATAAGGGAGCGGAATATATATAGTTTAGGTATGGGAGTCAGGAATTAATTTTGATGTCGGGGTGTAGTGCCGAAATAAAATTTTGAATTTCAATAACTTCCAAAGTAAGGGAAGGAAAAAAGTAAAATTTAAGAAGTTGAGAGATAAATATTAATAATAAGAAAGTAAAAAGTAGCCGATGCATATGCTCCATCACAATTCAGTTAAATTCTGTTAATTAAAATCCGTATTGACGCCGGAATAATAATTTACCATCTATCAGCCTCCGTTCATTGAATGTTACAAATACATTTTTCACTAATCAGTAGTTGGGAGTGACTTCGTGACGAGATCAGAGATTCCGCCCCATAGTGGAAGAGTCGATTTAGTATAGGGTTACCAGACGTCCCCGTTTCCCGGGGACAGTCCCCGTATTTAGCTCTCTGTCCCCGGACAGATTTTGTCCCCGCAATGTCCCCGGATTTTTACTGTTGACCCCAGAATTTTTTTAAAATCTAGATGTCCTTATCTAAAAGCCCTGATTTACCAATGCTTTCGTTTAAAGAAAGAAATCAATGAAATTTCTTCTCTAAAGGAATTTGTGTCAAAAGATAAAGTAGACGGATGGAATGAATCCAGTGTTGGTGTTTGCTCAAGAATCAAGATGGAATTAACTTTATTTACATTTTTCCAACAAAATGGTCCCATATGTTCAGCTTCGCAACTTAGTAGAACTGTATTTGTGTCTTCCTGGGGGTAACACATCTGTAGAGAGAGTTTTATCCTCAATGAACATGATGGGGATATCACAGAGCGTCAGAATGAGTACAGAAACAGTTCAAGCTACGCTAACTATATTAACAAACTTTTCCATGACTTGCCGACAATTTGCCGGTAGACAAGATCTTCTCAAGAAGGTTCATTCTTCTGAGAAGTACCAGTGACAACGAGTTGGAGGTAAAATTAGGTACCATATCTTTTAAAATACAAAATATAACTATGGCAAACTTGTTTCTTTTTAGTTAACCCAACCTTAAATCATCATATAACTTATAAAGTGCACCGCATCATTAGGACAAAAAATGCCAAAAGCGTCCCCGGATTTTGGTGAAAAAAGTGCTGAAGCGTCCCCGGATTCGGAGAAAAAATTCTGGTAACCCTAATTTAGTATGTGTATACTCGCTTCAATTCAGTAAGGGTTTCGTAGAAGTGGCGTCAATACAAAGTGGCCATTATTCATGCACTCCGAGAGTAGCTGACCTCACTCTCCTTTGCGTGGGACATTTCGCTGTGATATTAAGCGCCTTCTTCGGTGAAAAAGTGCGGTACTTGTGGATTACCTTCGATGGTACCTCAAAACCTTTACTTCTTGTTTGCTGTATACTGCGTTAAGAGCCGATATGGGCTTAAGATACATCCATTATTTTGAACGATGTACACGGCAGTTCTGTGTCGCGTCCTGTCTTCTTCCAAAAGTTGTGGAAAATCATCAGCATTTGTTAACATGTTAACGTAATCTTATTACAGCCATTCTTATCATTTGCTCTTCCTACAGATTTGAGTGTTTTTTAATGTTTATTTTTAATGGCCTATGACCATGTTAGAGTCCGTTAGACTAGATTTAATTTTGTCATTTCTCTTCATTGGTTTCCCACCTCCAATGACGTCGACGAGATGTAGAGCCATAAGCAAAAAAAGTCTTCATGGTTATTTTTATATTGTTTAAGTTGGTTTTTAATCCCTACGGATGCTTATTTCATTTTGTTTTTTATGTCCATATTTTTCATCAGGTTCGTCAAACAGCTATAGTCTTTAGAATGTAGTTGTATCACAGGGCACTATTGACCTAGTTCTCGACACAATCTGAAATCCCAAAAATTTCCCCAACTGTCCTCACCACCAGCAATTAATCTTAAACCGGGTTATGAAAGAAGATCTCCGCTGATACATCATGCGCAAAATTTGCTAAGCATTTGATGTTGTGATGCCGATTGGTCTTTCCTGTTACAGTTCCGTAGAGCCCTTGTGCTGACTACATAGCAACTATGTTTGTTTTCCACCCGGATCAGTCCGGTTAACTTCAATTTCTTTACAGGGAACACATTCAGATATCAAGTGAGCATCGTACATACCAGACTAGTATAGTAACCTCCCTCCTTCTCAGGCATGTGAACCGCCTGTTATGTTAACTGGAATCATCGTAAGGTGCAACAGCGCTTTTACAGTGCCATATATGCACAAGGTACTGCATATGTTGCAGACATGGATGTATCTAAATCACAGTTTCACGAGGCTATGCCTAGATGTAATACCTCTTCCTGTGCACAGGAATATGATGTAAAAATGCCTTGATTTCTAAGTCGCAATGGAGTTAAAACGCTCACAGAGTACTAGGAAGCCCAAGAATCGTTCCAGTTTTCTAATCTCAGAGCAGTCATTGGGGAGCAGGTAGCAGACATGGAGGAAATAAATATATGGAGACGACGCAAGGGACCTTCACCACGCATTGAATTGACGCCGGGCGGAGGAGGAGTGGGGAGGTGAGGCCGCCATATTACCTATCCATACAGACACGGGGAATATGTACAAAAACCTTAAGGGCACTCTAGGATAAACGTGACGCCGCAATCTGGCGATGGATTATTATGTAACTCGATGATACAAATAAAAAATTAAGAATAATTTTTTTTCAGTATCTTGCTTAGTTTTCGGGATATACTGTCTTCAAATTGAGGGGATTGGGTTGGGATGCGACCTGGAACAAAAATTAATTCTGCCAATGCCACAATGAATTACATGTTGGACATGCAGAATGGATATTTCAGTTTTATTACTACCACTTGTGGTTAGGTTGAAATGCGGCCTAAACCAGAAAAAATTATCTTGTTACCATACATCGTAAGCTTAATTGGGAATAGCTAGAAGTAGTTTACATCGTGATACACGTTTAGTCACTAACATGGTTCTCATGATATTACTAACAATAATAGATTAATTCTTTGTCCCTTATGGAACAACAAAACCATTCTGGAACAGACTGCATCTACACCTTACCACAATCTCCATTAAAATGCCGCTACAGAATCTAACTATTTAGACACACATGCGTATTTGAATCGCGAACTGCATTTGGGGTAACAACATCGTTTGCTTCATCAAGATTCCTAGATTGCATAGCATAATTTAACACATTTAATTTCATCATACACTGTCAGTATAAACTGCAACGTCACGAAAGAAAGCGCAATACTAAATTCACTGAATCGCGAAGTGAATATCACCCCCTTTAATTCTCATTTTCAACACTCGTTAAAAAGTAATGCTAGTCTATTATGCGCAAAATAGCAAGGTATGCTGATTTTCTACACTACACCAACAAAAATTTGGGAACAAAGTCATGCTATTGAGAGCTATGACTAAATATTTATAGACAGGCACAAAACTTACCAATACCTACTACACACTTGAAGAACAATAATTACAATACAACTGAGGTGGTAGTTAGGTTGGCAAGCATGTGGGCGCATGGTTACAATTGTCTCAGTCTTGTTTTTACAATAAATACCAAATACAATACAACTTTACACAACAATATCAACAACTTCAAATATAAGATTTCCACACTATATCATGTAATAAGCTTAATTACCAATTGGTTACTTAAAATTCCCCCAAGATATACTTATATTAAATAACCACAATACTAGTTGGCCTTAATGATCCATGATGGCCCAAGAGTCCAAGGATTTACACACTTAAATTTACTTATGTCTAAACAACAATTTAATAATGGTAGAATATCCGGTGCTATAAGTTCCTAAACAGGATTTCCAAAGATCGAGCTTCACAAGGCACTTATATCAGTTGAGCTCAACCAACACTGGTCTGTTTTAATGTTTCAGCACCCCTCAAGGGTACAGACAAACATACATACACTGTTTCCCTCATGTGAAAGAACAGCCATTAGTGACAGATTGTACCACGCAAGCACGAACACTAAACAGAAAATCTCCAATTGCACCGAGGAAGCAGAAAATACAACGAAGTTGAATTGTCTGAATACCACGAACTCTCTAACAGTCTATCCACTCGTGGAACATGACGGCACAGGTTGCTCCAGAAGGTGCCAAAGCGCACACTTTACGAGGACACCCCAAACCGCCATATAGTCTGGGCATGTGAGACGACGACACAGTTTACGGCCACTCAGAACTGCTTGGCAGACCAGGCACCGTCAATAACCCCTCGTCGACGGCCAAGTGTCACGTTGCTCCGCCTAACTGCTGCCCGTGCATGGAGCACGTCGCCTCCTTCAACTGCCGCTTCCGACACCGCCACTTCCTCCTCAGGCCGTTCACTTCCTAGCAGAGGCTGACCGCAGAGACTGACCTCTTTCCCGCGCCCGGCGATGGAGGCTCAACTGTCGGTATTGGTACTGGTACTGCTAACGCTTCACTCTTCTTCCTGCCTCTGGTACTGATACACTGACGGACCGAGCGGCCCCATTAACTGCCTCCCTGGGCGCCCGCTGCCCGTCCGGGCCTTACGCTTCCCGACGACCCAGGGACATTTTTTTTTTTTAATTTTCCCCCGGACGGCAAAAATCAAGGGCCCCTTCTTCACATTTGCTACGGGCCCCCGCGCTGTCTTAATCCGGCCATG